>OMLM01000451.1:0-31537 GCA_900302695.1 Helostoma temminkii
CAGTCGGCCTGTGCGCTGTGTTCACTGGAACAACTCAGAGCAGAGAGAAAAGTCTGTGGTGGTTGAGTGTGATGATGGAGAGAGGATCGCTGCTGATCATGTTATTGTCACAGTACCTTTAGGTATGAATTCATATACAGAAATTGTTTATTATTTTCTACGTCAGTGCTTGAAATGTGCTAATAACAGTGAGATTAACAGCTCTAATTGTTGTTGTTACTAAATTCAGTTAGGATTTTGTTTATTGTAGCTGTTCACACCACATATTACTTATTCTGGGGAATTAGATTCATACTCAGGTTTACATGAAGTCAACAAACTATGTGCCCAATCAAGATCTGGTACAGTGTAACCTGTCCCAGACAGTATAAAAGGTAAAGGAGGTCAGGGACATAAAGCACATTCAGTGCACACCCTCGCAATACGTAAACATTGTGCATCACTGTGTTGCGCTGTACAACTTTTAATCAGACAAAATAAAGAAAAACAAATGTGTGGGTGAACAGTGGTTGTATAAGATCGTAAACATTTTCACCCTGGTGCATATTTTATTATGGATTAAGGTTAGACATTATGTATGTCAATAAATACATCTAACAAACATCTAATAAATTAATCTTTTTAAATGATTAAAGCTATTATGCACTAAACATAACTTATTCTGTTTTGCTATGTTTTGTCAGGATACCTTAAGAAGCATCATTCAACTCTGTTCCATCCTAATCTGCCTCTGCATAAACTGCACTCCGTCCAGAGACTAGGTTTTGGAACCAACAATAAAATATTTGTGGAGTTTGACTCTCCATGGTGGGACGCTGACTGTGAGGTTATCTATCTCTTGTGGGAAGACGAGGTGAGATGTGATCAGTTGTACATGTAAAGCTCTACATTTTCTTGTCTGTATAAAAATACTTTGTGTTTCAGTGACAGTCACCTCCAAAAGTACTGGAATAATAATGTTAATGTTTGTTTGCTGTACACCGAAGACATTTGGTTTAATGTGAACATTTTTAGTTTAATTCGATGCTGTTTGGACACATTAAACACACAACACAGCACCTTCTGTATCAAATTACCCAAATTAACTAAGTGAAGTGTGAGCAAATTTATGTAACATGTGCTAACAGGTGTTTTCTGTTACACATTTGTATTTGTATTTGTGTGTCCTCTGCAAACTTGATTCCCTAAACAGGATATGTCTCCTTGTGTATTCACAGAAGCACCACACCCACATTTTTACTTTTTCTTTATGCCAGTAGTAAAAAACTATACAAACACTTTGTACACTTTGAACAGTTTGTTCAAACTGTTCATGTTGTGTCTTGTCAGGATGCCCTGGAGCAGCGGGAGCCAGATGTACAGGGATCCTGGATACGGAAGCTGTTTGGCTTCACTGTTCTCAAACCCACTGAAAGGTCAGTAGCCCAAAATAAAAAAATAAGCAAAAATGCATTTCCAGCTTGTTTATATTGTATTTAATGCTGTTTGTGGTTGCACTTTCAGATATGGCCACGTTCTGTGTGGCTGGATTGCCGGACATGAGTCCGAATATATGGAGACGCTGTCTGAACAGGAGGTCACACACGCCATCACACAACTTATTCGTCAGTTTACAGGTGAGTCCAACTAACTTACAATCATTGGCCAATCATGTTCCTCCACTAAGAGTGCATTGCTTTCTATAAAATGATCTCTGTCAGCCTTCATAGACTGACTAACTAACTAACTGTGTGCATTAGGGAACTCTACCATCACACCAAAGAGAATCCTGCGCTCCCAGTGGTTTCATGACCCCTGGACATGTGGATCCTACAGTTACCCTGGAAAAGGCTGTTCAGCACAGGACCTGGAGAACATGATGGAGCCCCTGCCTATGAAGGGATCACAGTCACAGGTATGTGAGTCCACTAACTTATTCATGCGCAATTTACCAAGAACTCCTAATACTAACAGCTTGGCTTTGTTTCAGCCCCTGCAGGTGTTGTTTGCTGGAGAAGCTACTCATCCCTCTTTCTTCTCCACTGTACATGGAGCTCTTCTCACTGGGTGGAGAGAAGCTGATCGGCTCATCTCTCACTACTCCAAGTCAAAGCTTTGAAAGAACAATGCTGCTTTGATAAAATGAGTTTTGTCAGATTTATATATAAAATCTGCAATGTACTCAAACTGTGTTCTCAGGGTTTCATCTGAAAGATTTAGATGGTGGTTTTTTTATCAGTTTCTTAATATTAGTGGGAGTTCCCAGGAAGTTTAGTGCACTAAACTACAACGCTTGTGTTTTTCTATCTGATGCCCTTTTCACACATGCTTCCCAGACTATCTCCTGGCGATCAGGTCCAGACTTTACTCAAAATTGCACTTTCACACATGCAGCACCCACCTGGACTCCATTTGAAATGCTTTTATCTGTTTGATTTTGCTGAGGAAGGGTCTCTGTGTAGAGAGTGCAGTGTGACATAAAATGTTCACCACAGAAATTAGCAGATTTTTGTTTGCAGCAACAAAGCAAAGCCTATCACATGATTAGGAACAATGCTTAATGTATATAACATCAGTTTCACGAAGGAGAGAAGCGTGATACAATAGCATAAAGCATGATAAATATTTCCTGCATTTAATGGTGTTATGCTGAGTAGATCTACTAACAGGGAGCGTCTACAGTCACGGTAATATTTTTATATTAAGTAAAAATATTATTAATTAAGTACATGCAGTTAAACTTAATTAAAAAGAACAAAAAGCTCAGCTCAAAATAACTCCAATTAACATTGTGCACACAGCTGCACTCCCGTCTACCTAGCTGAACCTGAGCTACTTTTTAAATACCCTTTTCAATCTAGGTCTACCCTACTCTGAGAGGAACCATTGCATTACAGGTTTACACAACTTCTCTTATAAAAACAGACAAGTCCTATTAAGCTACTACTTTTACCTGTAAACATCCAAACAATCACAAGATCTAATTTTCTAAATTACACTAAAATTCTAACCATGCAACTCAAACAAATAATAAATAGTTAAAAGGTTGGGTGCCTTCCTCTTTTGTCTCCTCAAATCATGGTAAGTACGATGAAAGAATGGCTTGATTTCCTAAACTTCTAAATATGTTAACATTAAACTTGTGACAGTCATACCTAACCACTAAACATCAACTCACGCAATATTTGTCTGTGTTTTATTTTAACCAAGATCATCCTCTGACTTAATGCTTAACACAAACAAACCCTAGATTAGTTTGCAATGTTACAAATTAAAGCTGGAATTTAGTTAAAACAATAAGGAACAATTTGAATGTTCTCATCCACTTTGTCACATCATACTCAAACCACTAGGTACTAAAGTGTGTATTTCAGCCATGCTTTCATTACACTGTAATGATAACTTTTGAACATATCCCAAACCAAAGTTCAAAAAAGTAAATATGAGAATTAACGCTGAAGTATATTTTCTGACAATATAATATAACATTTATATATAGAAAGTATATTTTAATAGAATTGTTTTGACGTGCGTTCCAAGTGTAGAGGCAAGAAGTTAGTATACTTTTATTACATTACATTTTTTACAGCCACTTTAACACTCAGCCAACTCTCCTCATTGTCCACTGTGACTGAGAGTGGCACATCCACAATCCTTCTCCCAAGCAATTCAACCACCAGCTGTTTAGATTCTGCCTTCTGATTGTCCTACAAGCAATTGCACTCACATTAATTCCAGCCATCACACACATCAATACATCTCTCACAGCTGGCACTTTCTCCACCACAGTCAAACAGGCCCTCTTTACTCCACTTCTTAAGAAACTGACTCTTGAACCCTCTCCAAGTGGAGAACCACAGACCTGCTTCCCTGAGTAGTCTTTAAGCAGATCTCAGAATTTCTTTCTCCAGACATGCTCCTTGATGTCAGCAGTCTGGTTTCTGGCTGCACCTTGTCACACCCTTATTTGGCGTATGCCAAATGACTTAATGTTAATATAAGTGTTAAGTAGTGGATAGTGGACTTACTTGAGCGAATGGAAGACAAATAAATCATTAAAACACAGGACAACACAGGTCCAAACAGAAATGAACACTTCAAATGAGAGTTTACAAGCTGCAGCAATGTTGTCTAAGACGCTAATAATTCCACAAAGCACGTTTCTAAAATCTCTGACATGTTATAGTCATGTTATTATTCCTTATAATGAATATATTACATATTGTCCCTTTAATATATATAGAAAAACACTTGTCTGGGTCACATTTGATTCATCTCAAAGGTGGTTCAGGTTCTTGAACTCTTAAGGCAACACAGGCAGTTTAATCAGCTTGAACTGTGTACTGGAGGAGGTGGCCTGTTTCCTGCCTGAAGCATTAATGTGCAACACAGCTGTTGTCCTCCCGTGTAACACAAATAAGATGCAAATTTTACTGTGGCTGTGTCAGACAAACTGCAGCATCACTTCTCAGACCACAGCAAGCAGTATCTGTTATCAGGCTGTAGCCATGAGTGTGAATCGTACAGTAGTTACAATAGGATGTGGGATTTCAGGAATAGCTGCGGCACACAGGCTTGTTAAAAATGGATTCACTAATGTGCGGATACTTGAAGCGACTGCAAGAAGTGGGGGAAGAATAAAAACAGGGCGATTTGGTGAGTATGGAAAAGACACAATATGTTTCTTTTTAACTCTGAGATCTGCATCTAGAACGACTCCTAGTTTCTAGACCTGCTCAGTATTCTCTATACACAGTTAATGTAAATACGAGTAGATGACCTGTCTCTATTTTGTGGACCTACAACTATTACTCACCAAAGTCAAAATGCCAAGAGGGAAAGATCATGAAACACCAATATATTGCAAGGAAAATGAAAAGAAGTGTGTTATCAAGTGTTTTTCTGTGTGATCCTGTGTGTGGTGTCCTTCAGTGTGGTGTGATTTAAATATGCATGAATGGTATATACCTTTACAAAGAAAATATGATTGTAAAAATTAAAAGTGTAGGTAAACTTTAAATTATGTATCAGCATTTCTGTATCATATACTAAAAACTGCACAAAATCTGTTTAGATTTTTGATAGGAAATACATATGCTTTGAAAGGTCAGTACTGTATTGAGTAAAGGAAACCTCCCTTCATTTTACATCTGTAGGTAATAACATTGTTGAGATGGGGGCAAACTGGATCCATGGACCATGTGAAGAGAACCCAGTGTTTTGTCTGGCTCGTCAATACGGTCTCCTGGATCCAGAGGCCCTCAGCCCAGAGAACCAGGCCATGAACATTGGAGGACATCCACCATGGGTTCCCAATGTCTTCAGCAGTTCAGGTGAACCAGTGTTTTAAAAACAATGGATTGATTACAGACCTGTCTTTAAGGCAGTTGAAAATGATATGAAGACTATGAACGTGTGCTATAGAGTAAAATACATACAAGTATTAGGTAAAGGTGACTTATTTCTATACATTTACATATACATTATTATTTTACAGCATATTGTGGTCTTTCCCTAACTGTGTTTGAAACCTTAAGTCTTGGGTGTGTACCTTATAGAGACTCGCTTTTAGGCGTACAGGCTTTTACAAAAACTGGAATAGCAAGGTACAAAGAAGTAAACAGTGTGAAACCAGCATGTGGGCAAACGCATCCAACTCAAATACGTACAGTCATGCAAACTAGAGTTTTTACCTTATTGTATTTAATGGCACAACCAAGTCTGGTTATTAATCACCTAGTGTGAGTAAATTTTGTGTGCCTTGTGATATTGTCCTACTTGGTGTTGTGTATGTTTTGTGATATGTGCAGGTCGAAGACTGAATGCTAAAGACATCTGTCCTGCTCAAGACATGGTTGTTGAGCTGCTGTATGAAAGCTCTAAATTTCAGAGTAGAGGAGGAGAGCCATGTGCCAGCGTGGGAGAGTTCATACGATCAGAGGTACATTTCTTTCAGTGAGTAGTAATACTACCACTGCCAGGATCTGAGGTTTGCAAAAAATCTTGTTTTGTTGCTTGTTCTCTGGTGCAGGTGACACAGCAAGCTGCAGAGAAATGGAAAGATATTGATGCAGCAACAAGATCTTTGCGAATGAGTGCGATCAGTAACCTGTTGAAGGCAGAGTGCTGCGTCAATGGGACTCACAGCATGGATGAGGTGGGTCTGGGGGCCTATGGCCTTTACAAGACTCTGCCTGGACTGGACTGCACATTTCCAGGGTTTGTACGCTCACATTGTGTATTTATGTAGTGTCACAATTAACAGTTATTCTAATAATCTGAGTAATTAAGATAGATACATCAGGGTATACCAAATACATGATTCATTCTGTTAATTAACAGATTGTGTGCCTGCCATGTAAACAGCAGATGTCAACATTACTTTCTTTCTCATACAGTGGCTATGAAGGTCTCATCAAAAACTTGATGTCAGAGCTTCCAAGTGGTTTAGTGAGCTACAGTCGGCCTGTGCGCTGTGTTCACTGGAACAACTCAGAGCAGAGAGAAAAGTCTGTGGTGGTTGAGTGTGATGATGGAGAGAGGATCACTGCTGATCATGTTATTGTCACAGTACCTTTAGGTATGAATTCATTTGCACAAAAAATTAAATATATAATGTTTGCTATTCTCATCGTTATATGAAGGATGGAGGTTGTGCTGTTACTCATATTCTTGTTATAACCTTTGTTACTTAGTTGTCATCAATTTACACTTTATTCAATTTACTTTATGAAGCTCTTTACACCAACAGAGTCATATTAATTAACTTTTAATACTAAATTCTTGTTTTTTGCAATTTTGTATTTAAAGGTCACACTAGAGTTTTAATTTATTCTGGCTGATTAGATATATTGTCAGGTTTTATGAGGTCAACAAACTATATCACCCAATAGGAACTGCAATTGTGTAAAGTAAATGTGTAACCTGTCCCATGCAATATAAGTCAGTGCACAGTACAGTACAGTCAGTATACACCCAGTATATACATTAAGCATAAAATCTGACATTAAATGTACAGTGTACATCTCGCAGCCACCAAAGTTTACTGTAAAAGGTTTAGATTTTTTTTCAGCAACATAAATCTAAGCTATACTACACTGAGTTGTTCTTGTTTGTTATGTTTTGTCAGGATACCTTAAGAAGCACCATTCAACTCTGTTCCATCCTAATCTGCCTCTGCATAAACTGCACTCCGTCCAGAGACTAGGTTTTGGAACCAACAATAAAATATTTGTGGAGTTTGACTCACCATGGTGGGACGCTGACTGTGAGGTTATCTATCTCTTGTGGGAAGATGAGGTGAGACATGTAACTGATTAATAAAGCTGTACATTTACTGTAAAGAACATTCATTCACATTTACACGTCAAATAATTTTTTTTTTTTTTTTTTTACCAGCAAAAAGCTGAATAATGAATAGAAACATTACTGATTCAGTTAAAAGTGTGTTACAAGCCATACATTGATGACAAAAGGAATGGATGAATAAGTAAATAAATAAATAGAGCCAGAAGAATATTTTGTAATTGTTACCAGGGTCAAAAAAGACAATTACTGTATCATCTGCATATTTGGATAAGTAGTTTTCATGAGGAGTAATCAAGTCATTAAAGACACAATAATTACTATATAATTACTTATACTCCACTACAAACCAGAGAAAAACATCTTTGTAATTCTATAAAAACTTTAGACCTTAACTCCTTGTCACTACATAAGGTGGCTAAAATCCTCCACTCCACTTTTACTGACTGCTGTTTTTGTTCCACAAATCTTTCATTCTTGCCATAATTCTCACTTTTAAAAATGTGTCAAACAAATCTGGTCTAAACTTTGTGTACTTTAAACAACTTTGCTTTGTGGCTTACAAATGTATAAGTGGTGTAAATGTTTCTATTTGGCTAACAAGCTTCCTCTTTTTTCATCAATCAACTCTTTTGAGAACAGAAGGAAATGTAATTAGCAAGCTTCGCAAATCTTAATATTCCCAGATTACTATATCTATATGTTACATTGCGTATTTACAGAATCTATTCCATTGTGCCAGCCATGAGGGGTTGGCCATCGTGACATCTGTGTTGGGAACCATCAACCAATAACATATTATTGACCTATATCTATTCTAAAGTATTAAACCTTTCAAATGTGTGTTTTGTGTCTTGTCAGGACGTCCTGGTGAAGCAGGTGTCAGATGCACAGAGATCTTGGATAAAGAAGATGTTTCGTTTAACTGTTCTCAAGCCCAGTGAAAGGTCGACATCTTTATTTGGCACAAATGTGTATCCGGCTTGTTTATGTTGTATTTAATGCAAAACAACTGGCAGATGTATTCATTAAGAATATAATCCTGTGATATAACTTTCAGATATGGCCACGTGCTATGTTGCTGGATTGCTGGACATGAGTCAGAATATATGGAGACGCTGTCTGAACAGGAGGTCACACACACCATCACACAACTTATTCATCAGTTTACAGGTGAGTCCAACTAACTCACAATCATTAGCCAAAGTATGAGTGCAATACTTTCTTTAAAATGATATCTGTCAGCCTTCAAAGACTGACTAACTAACTAACTGTGTGCATTAGGGAACTCTACCATCGCCCCAAAGAGAATCATGCGTTCCCAGTGGTTTCATGACCCCTGGACATGTGGATCCTACAGTTACCCTGGAAAAGGCTGTTCAGCACAGGACCTGGAGAACATGATGGAGCCCCTGCCTATGAAGGGATCACAGTCACAGGTATGTGAGTCCACTAACTCATTCATGCACAATTTACCAAGGACTCCTAATACTAACAACTTGGCTTTGTTTCAGCCCCTGCAGGTGTTGTTTGCTGGAGAAGCTACTCATCCCTGTTACTACTCCACTGTACATGGAGCTCTTCTCACTGGGTGGAGAGAAGCTGATCGACTCATCTCTCACTACTCCAAGTCAAAGCTTTGAAAGAACAATGCTGCTTTGACAAAATGAAATTTATCAGATTTATATATATAATCACTTTCCCAGACAGTGAAATGTGACACTGACTCTGTGGATTTCAATACATTACAAAACCAAACTACAATATGCAAAGACACTTTTTTGGAGCATATAGAATAGCTATTAAAACACTGGAAAAGTTACATAAAAAACTATTTACAGTCAAATGCTGTGTAATCCTGAGGTATGTTTGATAAGTTGGCTGCATCGTTATGTTTTAAACTTTTCTAACTGAATTATGGACTGTTCATTAAACTGTCTTAAATCCATGTGTGAATTAATTTTACATTATATGTTTATCATATAAAAGTCAGTTTATATTATTGTTTGTAAATCACAAATGTTACTTTGCACTTGCACAGGCTTGATGGTCTGTTTATAAAATATAAAACAGTTTATCTCTGGATAGTTGTGCATTAACTACATCTTTCTTTGACCGATAGAAACACCAACTGTTATTACACAAGCTTTTACAGCAGATGGTAATGAACGTAATTCATTTTTACTCCTGTGGAGGGCAGTAACGCTATCATTAGAGAACACACTGAATAAAACAGTAGAAGAAACAGAGCGGAACAAAGTGTGTGACAGCAGTTTGGAGTCGGCATGTAAACAGTGTGACACATTATCATGGTCCAGTGCAGTGAGTTTTGTAGCTACTAGAGCAAACTGAGTATTTAATTAACACACATGAAAGCCTGTCGTTGTTGTATTTGGACTGACAGGAGCCATGAAACTGTACCAGGCTCTTCGTAATGTCGGCAAGTTCAGAACCGAGTTTGACTTTGGTGGACGGGACGTGGCGCATTGGTTCCCCGGACACATGGCTAAAGGTGACAGCCTTGATCCAAGTTATCTCCAGGATATGTAAAATGTATGGATGTTTTTATGACATCATATTATTGTTTTGTAAAGAAAACGGTCCTGTGTGTAGTTTTACCTCCTGGTCACAGTCTGTAATAATTAAATTAAAATCATAAATTTTTACCTGTTTTCAGGACTGAAGCAGATGAGGGCCAGCCTGAGGAGTGTGGACTGCGTCTTAGAAGTGCATGATGCCAGAATATCCTTTGTTTATGTTTATGTTTTTTATCAGTGACAGTAGAGTCCAGTGTTATCTTAAGTGAATGTAAATACCAAGCAAATCCTACAGTACTTTAAATAAGAATTAAATTACACAGTATCTTAAATCATACTTCTACTACTTTTGTTCAACTAAAGTAAATTACACACTGCAGGCATGCAGACAGGAGTCTACTCAACAGTATATGTTTTAAAATGTACTCCCTGTTGGTATGTATGTATTTATGTATCATTACTTAGTCATGTATATATTGAATTGAAGAATAATAAAATGGATACACATTACAGACTTTGAGGGACAAGTATTACAGCAGGGGCCAAGTAGATTATTTGTATTCACTTGGAGACTTGGAGAAAATGAGAACTGTTTGTTTTCTTTAACATTCAGCATATTCCCTTTTCTGGACGAAACCCTGCATTTCAGGAGACTCTAGATGCTCGACCACATGTGCTTATTCTCAACAAGATGGATCTTGCTGACCTATCCAACAAACAGGTAACATGTCTTGCTGCTAAGTTTTAGCGTTTTGAGATTACCAACATAAAATGATGTCTTTACATTTACTCTGCAGGGAATCCTGAAGAACTTAGAAAAAAACGGAGTGAGGAGTGTTCTCTTCACAGACAGTTTGAAGCAGCGGGATGACAACATCAATAAGGTAATGGTCTCACAGAGTCTTCACTGGGTACTGGATGTGATGATTTGCTCACGTAACAAAAAGTAAGAAAATTATTCTTCTGTAGTTGGTTCCAATGGTGATGGAAATGATAGAGAGCAGGCCACGTTTTAACAGAGATGAGGTATGCTGGTTCACTGTGACTTTTCTCTTTTTCTCTCTTTTGATACATTGAGTAATTTATTTCCATTTTTATATGTTTCATTATTAATGTTATTAAGGTAATGGAGGCCAAATGCCAGTATACTGGCCGTGCTCTAATTTTGCCATGTTAAACTTTCAGGATACAAATTATTGCCTCATGGTGATTGGAGTGCCCAATGTAGGGAAGTCATCTCTCATTAACTCGTTACGAAGAACAAACTTGAAAAAAGGTATGTATAGTAAAATAGAAAGACATTGATTCAGTATGATGCTTTATATAGTGTATTGTTATATGTAAATTATACCCCGATTTCAGGTAGGGCATCTCGAGTAGGTGGGGAGCCAGGTATAACTAAAGCAGTCCTCACTAAAATTCAGGTGAGTGTGGAGGACATATTTGTCCTTGTGTGCGTGTGTGTTGATCTTTCCACTATTTAACTGTCTTTGTTTTCAGGTGTGTGAACGACCCATAATGCACTTGTTGGACACACCAGGAGTCTTGCCTCCAAAGATTGAGAGCGTGGAAACAGGCATGAAGCTGGCTTTATGTGGTGAGTGGAATATAATTGTTCAATTACATACTATCACTCAGGAAAAACGTGGAAATTCATTATTTTCCCTCTCTAGGAACTATACTGGATCATTTAGTGGGTGAAGACATTATCGCTGACTACTTACTCTATTCTCTGAACAGGCTAGGGAAATTCAGGTGTGACTTTTCTCTTTATGTAATGATTGAGTAAACCTTCATATGGTCAGTGTATTCCTTTTACTTCACATTACTGTAATAATTTACTGTATGTGTGTGTTTATGCCCAGTTATGTGGAGAAATATGATCTCCAAGAGCCCAGTGACGACATCCGCCATGTTCTTAAACAGATTGCTGTCAAACTTAAAAAGACCCAACGGGTTAAAGCCATTACTGGAGTGGGTAAGAAAGTACTAATCCTACAGGAACGCATGCTACATACTGTGTTATTAAACAGCCTCGGTACAAATGAACTATTCCTTTAAGTTTGTTCCTCTTCTTCCTCAGGGAATATTACTGTCACCATACCAAACTTCACAGCAGCAGCGTATGATTTTATTAGAGCCTTCAGGAAAGGAGAACTTGGACGAGTAGTGTTGGACTGACCTGAGCCATTTTATTGAAGATGACCACAGACTGTTTTTTTGGATTTGGTTTGCTTTCAAACTGAAAGGATTCACAGTATATTTAACCAGTGTCATCAAGGGAATATAGTCCAGAGACATAACGAAGTTCATTTTGATATGTAAAAAGTCACCAAAGCATTGTGTCCTCTGTACATACAAGATTGTAACTTGATTCAGACACTGCGATTGTGTAAATCTGTTTAAAGAATAAAGGAGAAAGGCAGAAATCTGACATTGTGCAAACAGGATATCCATTAGCATAAAGACATTGATAACAAACTCTATATTTAGTATGTACAGTACATATAATAGAGTGAACTTTTACATAAGGAACAGTCTGTTGCTCCTGAGTGTTTAGTGCAGGTAGAAATCTTCAGAGACATGAATAACCATGAGAGCAGCAGTTTATTTTTTCCCTCCCACACCTGTAGAGAATAATTTTATATATGGACACAACAGTCACCAACACTATAAGTCATTCAAATCACTGAGCAACATCTTGAAGTTAAGCTTGCTGACAGAATGGAGTAAAACACGTCATGTTGGTTGAGGTCACGAATAGTTTAATAACCTAATTCCCTCCAGTTAAGGAATGAAAAAGCCTTTTTAATTTCAGAGTAATTCTGGTTCCGACTTGGTGCTTTTACTCTGTTCATCTGAGAAAACTTTTGCGGCAGATCATCTCCTCTCTTGCGTTTTACATAAACTGATATCTAGGCTTTATAATTGGACCCAAGTAAGTTAGTGACACTGGTTACTCACTTTGCATTTTTTGTGCAAATTATAAAAATAAGGATTTTTCTTAAACATACGGTTGTTTGGCAGTGCAATAAAAAAGGTTATTCTGATGTAATCTTCACCTAAATATATAGGAATCAGGCTTTGGGAAAGGAAAGTCAATTTGATTTAGAAGTAGGTTGACAAGGACGCACTAGATGGTGAGGTGAGGTCAGGTGAGGTGGAATGTCACTGAATTGTGTGCTGGAAATGTATGTTTGTCCGTTGACAGTAAAAAGTAGATAAAACAGTAGAGTGATGCTTTTGTGACTGTGTCTTTCCACCACTGTGCTGCATCTCTAACTGGTCTTCTCAGTGCAGGCTGCAGCAAGCCCTGCTCATTATAGTTGGGTCCAGGGCAGAAGCTCAGTCCTAGGCCAAAGCCGGACTTTATCCTTATAATAATCTGAACTTCTACAGTATAGTGTCCAGTAAGAATGCATATTTTGGAGCAAATGTTGCAAAGATGATAGAAACCAGTTGAGAGAGAGAAGATCCCTTTTGAGTTGAGCTCGACATTAGCGCGTCAAAGTAATTGGTCCTGTTGTAGTAATCCAGCTCTTCCTCTGAGCTGTCAGAGTTGCTGTTGCGGTAGGCAGAAGCGTACCACTTATCCGCCGTCAACGCCACAGCTGCCCCTGCTGCAGCTCCAGCTGCCACCCTCATCGAGGAAGTTCGCCCCGCCACCCTGAAGCGAGAGCGGGTCCCACCGAAGGTGTTGCCTCCCCGGTAAGTCCCGGCTGTGGAGCTCCGGGAGGGGGACCCTCGAGAGGAGCCTCGGGAGCCTCCACGCCCACCCTTGGACAGCGCTGGTTCACACAGGAAAGCAGAGAGCAGGAGACAGGTCCAGCAGGTTGCCACCACCTGGTTCATCCCTGACATCTGTACAAAAGAACGATGGAGCAAAGGCCATGTTAGGCCTCAAACTGCACCTTTAATGTGCTAAACGGATAAATGATCAATTTATCTCGTGTGTTTTTTCTGTACCCAGATCGGTTCTGTATGAAATAACAAACTGCAGAACTCAGATTACACCGAACAACAAACACCAGACGTGTCTCTGTGTTTTCTGTACATTATAGATTCAGTCCCAGCTCCATTAAAATAGGTCAGTTTAAAAATAAATACACTCACCATAAACAAACGCTGTTGGCTTTTATCCTCCCTCACATAAAATATTGTGTATTTTTGTCATGAAGAAAAAAAATGACGGCTTGTTCGTAGTAGAGGCCATCGTTTAAATGCTTCATTGAATTTGAGCAGGGAACTAAACCATTAACTGTAAATGTGCAACGTATTTTTAGTAGCGCACGTACAATACGTCGTCAATAAAAACGCTTTAGACAAAGCAAGATGCACAACATTATCACCTCAGTGCTTCTTATAAATTAGCCAATTAGCCGCTGTTGTAGCCTGAATGAATAACAGCATTTAAACAGAAACACGCTGCCTGCGCATACACCCACCTCTACATTAGCAGGTATATGCTAACGGTTTGTGCTTACCTTATTTTGCGGTGTTTTATTCTTGATTATGGAGGACAGATGAAAGGGGATTGTCACGGACGATGCAGGCTCGTTCGCGCAGATAACGCCGAGAACGCGCAGCGCGCTCACTACGGTCGCTTAACCAGACACAAATCTTTATCGCCAAGTAGAGAAAAAAATAGTTTTACCAAACGAGAGACTGTCAGTCTGATTCAGAGCAAGCATTTGTGAACTTTGTCATATTATGTTTAAATCATGAATGTTGAATTATGGTGGTAAATATAAATCTTTATCTACATGTACATCTTAAATGTTGTGCTTGGGAAACTAAATGTGGGTCATCGTTCTGTTTCCATGACAATGACGCACAGGTTGCAAGTACGTGAGTGACGGAGAAGAATATAACATAAATGTTAGTTTATTTCCCTCATATATATTTTAATGTCTTCTACTCTACACGTTTTTAAATGTAGTTTTAGCAAAACATAATCTGCTACTTCTAGTTTTTCCCTTTTACAGATGATCTTATACTTTGGATCGTGAGCAGATCTTTTCTTCCTCCACACTTTGGCCTTTCCATCAGAGATTAAGAGGTAGGGCTTCATCTTGGTATCATCATTTCTGTACTCTGCAGATTCTGGATTGGAAATGATGTGTCGCATGTTATTTGACTGTGAGGATAGAGACGTCTGTCTCTGTAATGACATATCATAAAGGCTCTTAAAAAACAGGACTAATGTATAGATAGGTTAAATCCAGCCAGGATTTCAATCTTATCTCAAACAACTAGTGCGCTTTGATGTCTGCTAAGTAGACCTGATTAATCATACGTCCCCAGTTAAGCAGTTTACATCAAGGCTGGTGAGGACCACAGTCTGAACCAGCTGATCAAGAAGGCAAACTCTTGGTTTTAGCCTCCAGTGGTCAAACAGAAAAGCCTCACAACAATTTGCAATTAAGAAATTAATTACTGATGTACTAAGCATGAACAAAACAACTCCTTTTGATGACAGAAGCATTATGAAAACCAGAAAATGCAAACTTGTCATTAGTGGTAAGAATCAGAAAGCTGGGCCTATGAGACTAAGATTAACCTCTACCAGAGTGATGCAAAGGCCTAAATGTGGAGGAAGATGGGATCTTTCAATGATCTAAATAAAATTTTAAAGTGGTGGATCCAAGTCAAACACAAGAAGTTAACCCAACTGCATTTCACCTGCTTGAGAGCGAGAACCCCCACAAAATAAAACAAGTAAAAGAGGCTGCAGTAAAAGTCTGGAAATACATATGACTAAACTCCCAGGGTTTTGATGATGACAAAGAAGATGTCAGAACAGAAGGATTAATTACTGCAGGACAAACCGGAGAGCAGTGTTTTCCTTTTTTCAGTTAGTAACTTCAAAAGTATCAACAGAAATTGTAGTCGTCAGTCAGCCAGTCATCAGAGGAATCCTCAGCAGTGAATAGAAGATTGGACTGAATCATACCTAATACTGTGGTTGTCTTCAGACCCCAACACTATCTTAAGACCCAGTAAGTCAATAGTTCCTGCAAGAGTTTCTGAGGAGAGACCGGTCCTGTAAAACCAAAAAACAATGTCTTAAAGCTTCAGTTATTTTAAAAACTGAACCAATCAGTGACAAAAGATGTGGAGATTGTAAAAAAGGTCTAACAATGATTATCTATCAATAGTGCATCAATACTTACGATATGAAAAGGAACGAAAATGCTCACATGACCTCTGTGTGATAGTGTCATTCATATATACTTACTCTGGCACACATGTAGTCTTCTCTACACAAAGTTTAACAGGTTAGAATTATAGTTTGGTGAAGTGTGTGTGTGTGTGTGTGTGTGTGTGTGTGTGTGTGTGTGTGTGTGTGTGTGTTAAAACAATGACTCCTGGTTGTTAAAGCAGATGCTGATCGCTAAAGCAGTCATTGCGGGTTGGGTCCAGGTCGCTCCACCTTGGGGAGCCTAAATGGAGCTGAGCTCAGTGGATCCCGGCTGGTTAGGGTCCATATATAACCTCGCTTGTCTGAATCTGTGACCTCATCTTTGACGTCACACACCGAACATCAGATCCGGGCTCTGGGGTTCTGGCTGCAGCCTTTCAATTCCTGAGGCTCACGATGGCTGATGTTTTGCGGCTGATGCAACTAGCAGAGGAAAGTCCAGACCGCGCGTATGAAAGTAGACAAACATGTTTGTGTGAAACACCAACTCTACACGTGTTGAGCTTTCCTAAAACACTGAAGGTGAGCACTGACTGGTCCGTTCTCCTCGGTTTTGTCTCCTCCGCTAATGGGCCTACTTCTGACTCTCCGGCTCAAAATGTTCTCATCCTTCACATGTTTGCCATCCACATCTTTGGTGTTGTAGGAGTAAACGCGTGAAAAGGGGAGCTGCACAACCGCTGTGTCCTCGGAGAGGACATCTACGAATAAGGACATTGCTCAGTCTGCTTTCATTTGCTGCCATCAATTTCAAACGTTCCCCTTTTTTCTTAAAACTGTACATTTTCTCAGTTTAAATGTTCAAAATGTTTAATTGTGAGTAAAATATGGGTTTATTTACAAACCATTGTATTCTGTTCTTATGTTGTTTTTGCAACATTGTTTGTGTCCCAACTTTTTTTGGAATTGTGGTTATAAGGTGCTACTGCAATCTACATATAATTGAACATGGATAGATTTATGACCAGTAAGAAAAGTTAATTACTTTCTCATCTTTCACCTCTGTAGAACAGCAGACAAAAAATACAGATGTTCTATGTAGGGTGTTGCTTTTACTCTTGGTTTTAGCCTCCAGTGGTCAAACTGAAAAGCCTTACAACAATTTGCATCAATAGTACTAAGCATGAACAAAACAACTTCTTTTGATAACAGAAGCTTTGTGAGAGCCTCCACAGAGCAGGCATCAATACCACAATACAAGATTGGAGGAGCCATACCAGAAAATGCAAACTTGTCATTAGTGGTAAGAATCAGAAAGCTGGGCCTATGAGACCAAGATTAACCTCTACCAGAGTGATGCAAAGGCCTAAATGTTGAGGAAGATGGGATCTTCCAATGATCTAAATCACACAAGCTCATCTGTAAAGCTTTCACTAATGAGCAAGACCATGGTCCAACGCAGAACAAACTCAACACAGGACTTCATCGTAGGGAAAAAGTGGAACCAAGTCAAACACAAGAAGTTATCCCAACTGCATTTCACCTGCTTGAGAGCAAGAACCATGACAAAAGAAAACAAGTAAAAGAGGCTGCAGTAAAAGTCTGGAAATACATATGACTAAACTCCCAGGGTTTTGATGATGACAAAGAAGATGTCAGAACAGAAGGATTAATTACTGCAGGACAAACCGGAGAGCAGTGTTTTCCTTTTTTCAGTTAGTAACTTCAAAAGTATCAACAGAAATTGTAGTCGTCAGTCAGCCAGTCATCAGAGGAATCCTCAGCAGTGAATAGAAGATTGGACTGAATCATACCTAATACTGTGGTTGTCTTCAGACCCCGAGTAAGATTATATTTATTATTGTTTGATCAACCTCTTACACAGATGGCAAACTATTCACACTAGTAGAGCCCTACACACACTCTCTAAAAACCTGAGATTAGCTGACAATGGCTTCTCACATCTACTCAGGTTCAGATAAATCTCAGCCCACCACTGAAGTGACTGTTAGATCACAAAAACTCAGGAGTCGCTTTAGCAAAGCTTTATACTGACATTCTGGACAACAATTGTGTTTGTAATTTCTGAAGGAATAAATATCGATATCAGAGCTAGATAGAAACAATTAAATCCTGTTATCAAGAGCTTTTCTCATGCATAACATTCTGCATGACTGAATATACCACTAACACTGCCACAAGATGGAGCCCTTACAGCATTATACTGCTAGTAAATCCTAGTAAATTTCAAGTCAAACACACATTTTAATTCCTCTACAGCCTTTTCGTGCACGGAGCGGGTCTGATCGGAACATACCATTCCTAGAGGGGTGGCAGAATAGTCCAAGTGGCTTTGCCCTTTTAACACACACACACACAGAGAAGCTTGTGACTCCCTGGTCCTGTGCCCTAAGTGAGTGTTAATATTTGTTGTTAAGTGATCAAAAGAGACGAAAATAACATTGAAATAAAGTGTAAAATGACCACACACTGTTGAAAAAAAAAACTAACCAGGAAAACGTTTTAATGCTGCAGCTGGTAAAAAGCTAGGCTAACTTTAATTCCCTCCTGTAATGTGGTAGCGTGAGATTTCCCCACATGAGCATCAGAATTCATGTTTTTATTATATGTATGATAAATAATAATCTAGCAACTAAATGTGTCAATGTAGATTGTACTAAAAGTCACTATGAGTTATTAAAAGCACATTTTTGAATTTACTAACAGGAGGAAAGCACCACATAGGGGAGTGACACCCTGCTCCGCCCTCTGCAGCCACCAGGTGGCGGTGCTGCCTCAAACCAAACACCAACAAGGAAGAAAACGCAGCAGCTTCTCGGGCAAGTTCACTGTCGCTGTCATGGCTTTTCTCTGCAGAAGTGCCGCTTTGCTGCTGAAGCCGTCCAGAGCTGCACCGGCTCTGCTGTCTGCTTCTCGCCTCTACAGCTCAGGTGTGTGTCTGAAACCAGTCTGGGCTCAGTTTGTTGTAGCTGCGTGAACAGCTGGCGCTGCCACAATGTCAAGAAACCTGCGTCACTGAGTGTGCGACGCATGTGGAGCAGACAGACTGATTCAGTGTGTGTGTACTGTTATTAGCGCCACAAAAGTGTTGAACTGTAATGTGAGATGATTTATTAACATGTATTTATAAGGACCATTACTCAGAGTCCACTCTGAACAGTAAGTCACAGGGAAAATGTGCAGCTCAGATATTGTCTGTCAATGAAAAACAAAGAGTGCGCGATGTATTAACTATGTGAGACTGATGATTTCAGTCCAGACACACATTCTGGTTTTTAATGTGGCTAACAGGACAATATGACTGCAGTCAAGGGTGATTGTTACAGCGGTGTGGGAAACTCCACAGTTGATCCTTCTTTTACTCACGAAGGATTAACCAGGACTTCATCTGGCCTAGGGATACCAGTTTTTCTGTCATGATAAGTTGATGCATTTCATGCTACTCTTTTATCTCACTATTGTGCTTATAGGTTTGTTTGCATGTTTTGAGGAGTAGTGTGTATATGAAGCCTGAGCTGAGCAAAGTCTAATTATTGATCCAAGTAATGTAACTTCAGTCATCATCAATAGGTTCTGACAGGGCAAAAAATCAGTGGGTGTGGAGGTGGACAGGAGTAATTTTACCATATGAGACAAAAGACAGTTTCTCTACTTTTTGCTGCATTGATTTTGATTGACGTTGCTGTAGGAAGCAATGATAAAAAACAATTAAATAACCTTTAAATAACTGCACTGCTGCTGGTGAAGGCAGTGAAGGGTAGAGCAGCTGATGCAGTAAGCGCACAAAGTCTGATTTATCTCGTGTTGGTTTTGTCTTCACGCAGGTGCTCAGTACGAGTACATTTTGGTGGAAAAGCGAGGTGACGGGAATAATGTCGGTTTCATCCAGCTGAACCGGCCCAAGGCTCTCAACGCTCTGTGTGACGGGCTGATGAAGGAGGTGGGCCAGGCCCTGGATGCCTTCGAAGCCGACAGTGATGTCGGAGCTATCGTCATCACCGGCAGCGATAGAGCCTTTGCTGGTGAGGAAGTGCTTGTGTTTGCATTTTTCTTCCCACAAGGAGCAGAGGATGTATAATAAACAGTCTACAGTGTTGTGTCATTAATAACATCTTCTGTGGTTTTCAGCGGGAGCAGACATTAAAGAGATGCAGAATCGAACCTTCCAGGAGTGTTACGGTGGAAACTTCCTGGCCCACTGGGACCGAGTGTCCACAGTGAAGAAGCCTGTGATCGCAGCTGTCAATGGATTTGCTGTTGGTGTCCTTTTAGTTTTCTATGTTTATTTAAGAATATCCTCCATTTTAAAGAAAAGACAGGGGTCGCTGTCACCTACCACCAGTGTTTGCTTTAGAAAGCAAAAACTGTAATCGGAAAATGACGCAGTTAAAAGAGGGACTAGTCAGTGCGCAGTGACCTGCAGTGACTACTTCATGTGCTACTGTTTCAGCTGGGTGGCGGCTGTGAGCTAGCAATGATGTGTGACATCATCTATGCCGGAGAGAAGGCGCAGTTTGGACAACCAGAGATCCTGCTGGGAACCATTCCTGGTAGACACTCATTTGTCTTTACTGTACCTCCCTGATCAGATTTCATTTCCTTTCACTGAGATTTCTAGATTCTTGTCTTGGGAGAAGCTGTTCATGTAACTCTCTACCTACAGGTTCGGGTGGCACCCAGCGGCTGACCCGTGCAGTGGGCAAATCACTAGCTATGGAGCTGGTGCTAACAGGTGACAGGATTGATGCTCGAGAAGCAAAGCAATCAGGTGAAGTAACTGAGTACATTTACCCAAGCACTGCACTTATAGATAAAACCACTCTGCTCTCTACCTGCTCCATTATCCTCCTGTGTTCACTGCACAGGAATCAGGACTTTGCTAACCTGTGACTCTGATAGTAGCGGCCTTTTCTGATTGGTTAGAAGAGCAAAGAAGGGAATATCTGCACTGTTTAATGAGTCAGGGTAAAAGTAAAACACAAAACAAAGTTAAAAAGTACAATCAGGCGGCAGGTAGGTGTAATGCAGTTCTTTCTACATGTGTTATTTTGTACCTCTGAGCAGCAGGTGGACTTATTTAGTTGGACCTTTAGTACAAATATTAAAGTAGCCTGGGTTGTACTGTGTGTCTGTGTTTTTCAGGTTTGGTGAGTAAGATTTATCCTGTGGACCAGGTGGTTTCTGAAGCGATTAAATGTGGGGAGAAAATTGCTGCCAATTCCAAATTGGTCTCTGCCATGGCTAAAGAGGCTGTTAATGCAGGTATGTAAAGTTTATGTTAAACATCTGAATATCCTAAAATTCAAAACCTACCACAGTTTTAAATTTTCGTCTGACTGGTTCCTCTGCGGGTTTGCAGCTTTTGAACTAACTTTGGCCGAAGGAAATCGTTTGGAAAAGCGCTTGTTCCATGCCACTTTTGCTACGGTGAGTCAAGGAGCCGGTCTGAGACAGAGTGGTTGTGTGACTCTTAATTCTGACAGTTCGGTCGTGACGTGTGTGTTTTCCCTGCAGGATGATCGTAAAGAAGGCATGACAGCGTTCGTGGAGAAGAGAAAGGCTAATTTCCAGGATAAGTAGAAAAGAGCAGATCAAGAGCTCGGCCAAGAACAAAAACTGAAATCTGAAGTCTGAAATCAGCAGCTAATGTCCTTATATGATGCAAAAATCCTGATGGTAATGGAATATGCAGCTGTTTGAATTAGGATTTATCACAGAGTGATTGAGTGCACAGAGTGTCTTATCACAGTCAAGCCCTGCCTGCTGAGGCTTTGTACCAGAACAAAATGCTTTCTGAGTGCAGGAGTGGGTTTTCATTCAATAACTGTTATAGTCAGTGTACAGTAGGAACAATCAATATTTCTGACTCAATTTGCCTTTTGATTTTCATTGTCAAACGTTTGTCTGCATTTTGTGGACTTTTTCCTGTGAACATTTTACAAATGAAGTCCCAGAGTAGTTTTCAGTACTGAAACAAACGCATTAAACATATTGCACATTATTAAAACGTGTGTGTTTGTGACTCATTGAAATATACAAATAAAGTCGTGTACGATGCACAACTGCGGATTCAAAGTGTCTGTGGATTCAGTTCAAGCAGTGTGCGCTTTCCACCACTAGATGGTGCTCTTGTGTTGCCTCCAGCACCAGAGGGTTGTGTGCAGAAACATGACTTGTCCGAATAAAGCGCGTATGTGCGACGTGTACAGTGACAGAGGGTCATTAAGATCATAAGTAAAACCCATCACGCTGTTTTAAATGAAAAGTGACCTATGCTACTGAATAACAGCATCAAATAACCAAAGGATCTATTTAAGGTCTTGTATCAAAGTGGCAAAGTGTCAGTGAATCTGATGAGTTCTACTAAACACTATAGTAGTATAGTATAGTAGTAGTAGTAGTACATAGAATACATATCAGAACAAACAGAGGAATAATGCTGCTTTATGCAATTCAATGAAAACAATGGAAATATTGGTGTCACAGTCTCACTTGTGTCCTCTGGAGGCTCCACTTCCACTTTCCAGGACATCTTTGTCTTCTGTGGACCTGAAGTGAACACCATGCAAGCTCAGTCTGCATTTCCCCAGTCCAAGAAAATTATAGTAATTATAATAATAATTATTATTCTCTTTCATTTGTGAGCATTCTCAGTGGTCCAGGTCATCGTTATGCCAAAGGTTAATGATGAAGCCTGTCTGATGAGAGGCGCAGTCCAGTTTCCGCTGAACATCAACTTTTGGAAGCAAATATTTAGTTTCCCTGCGGACTTAAAATAAAAACCTTACAGATTGTTCGTCATGTTAAGGCTTGCGCGTCACCTGTTAGCTGAATATATCCGGGACCACATAAAACTATAATTTTGACTTCAAAGGAAAACACCAGAACAAATTTGGTTAGTGTGCGCTTTCTTTCGCCGCTCCAATCATCGCCAAGGACCCTTTTTCTCTGTGATCTTCACACGGCGGCGGCCCGTATCTCCACAAGGCCATGGCCTAATTGATTTTTATTTTCATTCAATATTCCCCTGGAGCCCTGGAACAAAACTTTTAAAAAGGACGAGAAAAAAATCGTCTCCTCACACCGCGGGGAAGCACAAAAGTCTGCAGAGAGGGTCCGAAAAGAAGCTCCTCATTGGAGATTCCGAAAGGTCAAAATAATAAATGTAGACTCAATTGAGGCTCTCCGCGCGGACAAAGGGGGCAAAACGTTACATTTTGGCAGCACAGACCCTCATAGCGTGATAAACTCATTTAAAGGAGCTGAAATAAAGAGAGAGCAGCGTGAGTCCAGAGAATGAGAAAGGGGCTTTCAGTCCGGCAGACAGGCCTGGCTCCTGCTAGGGCCTTTCCTTCTGCCCAGTCCCTCTCCAACAATCACTCTCATATTCCTACTCTGCCCCTGAGCCTCTCAGGCTGATTTGTATCTTTTTATGCATCCAGTTCATAACATTAATTATTTTAATGTTGAAAGTAAATTGCATATTGTTACTAAAAGTAAAAGTTTCTTTCCCCGCAGCAAAGACATCTTTTACTTCTGCACAATGAGCTGAATTTATTTTCAAACCCCCTTGTTTGGTATGCAAAAATATTAATATTAGAGATTTTTAAACCTTGCCGTACAGTGAAAACATATTTCTTATGTTTTAGGAGCAGCTGTATAATAAATGTTAAATTCAGAAGCCATACACCCCGCAAACCTTTTCATATGCAGATCTCCTGCTTTTTTTTTCTAACAGAACCAGGATCTGCGGCCGTGGAAAGGATTCCTCAGCATTTCTTTCCTGCCATCCAGCTGAGAGTTTTTCTGGCTCAGATGAAACAGGCCGGGTGGCATGGTTTTCATCTGACAAATATTTTCATTGTCTCACATTCTTGGCACCACGGCCCGCATCCCAACACGTTCATAGGCGTCTGCTTTGAATTATGCCCACCCAAGGGTGTCAGAAACTACACAGCCCGAAGATTATGCGACTGTAGTCTGTCCTACTAACATTTTATTTTACAATCTGATCACTACCACAATGTCGGCACATAACTTTATCTTTATGTATTTGCAACAGTAACTGCACAGATTTTGTAAATGATGAATAACAAAAAATTTAAAAGCCTTATTTAATAATATTTAGACAGTGTAGCTGTATCGCCTTTCACACTGGCCCAGTTCTACAATTATGAACAGACAAAACAGATTTAAAAATTAATTTTACTTGCGTTAGAAATTGTTTCATTTAACTGTGTTTATATTATATTAGTGAATTTAAATATCAAGATTATTAATACAAAATCTGCGGTTCCCTAACACAACCGACTGTACACATGCGACACTCGCTACAAAATAAACAGCTTTTGATTTTTAATGTCTTGAGAGAGAAGCGAAGCCGGAAGTAGACAGCAGTGACTGCTCTCGCCTCGCTCCTGCAGCCTCTGGTTCTCTGCTGTTCCCTGCTGCAGACAGGATGGTGGTCCTGAAAGGAGTCCCCTTCATCTTATCACCCGAACTTCTCTACGCTCTCGCTAAAATGGGCCACGGCGATGAACTGGGTATGACATGTAATTACATGCACACGCATGGGTTATGCGTGTTGTCGGCAATGCTAGCAGTGCTAACAAGACGCTAGGCTAACTCAAGTTCGAGTGACACAGTTGGACTGATCATTAACCCGCAGCTACACTGGCAAAAAGCCACATGTTTAGCATGTCCACTAACTGTGTTTATTTTTCAGTTCTTGCTGATGCAAACTTTCCTGCATCTTCTATTTGTGCCTGTGGACCAAAAGAGATACGAGCTGATGGTATGTAAACACGTCTGTGTGTGTGTGTGTGTGTGTGTGTGTGTGTGTGTGTGTGTGTGTGAGTGTGTGTGTGTGTGTTAGTGCTTGTTCTGACTGTCTCTGGTCTTTATAAAGGTTTGGAGATCCCACAGCTTTTGGAGGCAGTTTTGAAGTTGTTACCCCTGGATACTTATGTTCCTTCTCCGGTACAGGACCATGAGCTTAAAAATTATTTGATTAAGCCATTTGTTAAATTATCAGTTAAATCTGTGCTCACGTGTTTCAACAGGCTGCAGTCATGGATCTGGTGGACAGCGACAAACAGAAAGGTTTGGCTGTCCCTGTGTGGGACACATACACATATCTCCTGCATCAGGTTGGGTCTCAGGTAAAACGTTCTGTCCACCCAACGCTGATAAAACCCAGTATTTAACACAGAATAATCAGATTTTTGATTGTGTGTGTTGATTTCTGTTTCTCTAAAGACTCCTCTCGAGAAAGTGGAAAGGTTTGCTTTCTATGAACGAGCCAAGAAAGCCTACGCCGTGGTGGCAACAGGGTGTGTGTGTTTTCTCTGTCTTCATCTGAATGCTAATGTTTGTGACTGTCTAATGAGTACAAGGCTGTCACTGTCAAAGTTAAGCATAAATACTTTAAATACAATTAGACAGCATCTGACCTTTACTCAATTCATTATGCAACATATTGTTCAGATGTGAAAGCAGACTAATTTTTCACAAACACAATTTGAAAAATGCATCTGATAAATGTTAATATTTACTTTGTGTCTCCTCTGTGTACCCAGGGAAACAGCTTTATATGGGAACCTGATACTGACGAAGGGAGTCATTCCTGCTGAGCTGCTTAAAAGAAATGATATGTTGTGATTCTGATTCTGATCTAATGCAGTTTCACAGTTGAAATTCTTTCCAGAGAAAATCAAGAGAAGGCAAATGTTTATGCATAAACCTGATTTACAGGTTAAGATTCTTTTTATTAGTACAGATATGATTTAGTTTTTTTTTTGTAAATAACATATGCGTTGTCCATACACTTCATTAAATAAAATGAATGAATGTGTGAAAGTATATTTATCATGAAGACGTTGAGACAATTAAAGTGAGTCAAATGACATTTCAGATTCATCTACCTGTCGCGGACACAGTGTTTCAGCTATGTCCGTGTTATTTAAAATGTTAAGGCTTTACACAGGCTGTGTGGTAGAAGGATTACTGGTGGTAGAGACCATCCAGATCTTCCTCTGGCTCACTGTGCTTCCTCTGAAGTGGCAAATAAACAGGAGAATCGGCTCTAGAGTTGACTTGGTGAGGGATGAGCTGTGCCGTGTCTTTGTGGTACAGGTCGTCCATGTCCTCCTCTGGCTGGTGGTGAACTCGGACCTCACTCCTCTGTGGCTTCACCTGCACAAGTGGAGCTGGTTGCAGATGGAGCTGGTTGTCACGATGATACAGGTCGTCTTCATCCTTCTCTGGTTCTGAGTGGCGTTGACTCCTAACCTTGTATTCATTCTTCAGTGGGGCCAAATATCTGTCCAGTTCGTCACTCGCTTTGAGGTAGCCTTTTTCCCAGTCCTGCTCTAGTCCCTCTAAGGCCGCCTTACTGACAACAGGGTGATCAATGTGATCTCTGTCCTCCTCTTGTACCTGATAGGACTTAATTTGTTCCTGCAAAGGCTTTGTCTGGATGTCACCGGCAGAGAGAGCTTGCAGGTTTTGGATCTGAGCTTTAAGGAGGTCTGCAGTTGACGGATGATCCAGCTCATCTTTGTCCAGTCCAGTCACACTCTTCCAAATCTTCATGCTTGGGTCAATCTCATAGAAAGTCTCACCCATGTCCTCTGGAGGCTCCACTTCCACTTTCCAGGACAGCTTTCCTTTGCCATCTATGGACCTGAAATGAACACCACGCAGTTTCAGTGTGCATTTTCCCAAAGCCAGAGATTATTCTTTCATTTTCAGTTAACGACCTGTCAACTTACAGAACAGTATCCCGGGCCACCTCATCTGGAAGTTCATTCTAACAAAAGAGCACAAATATTATATAACTGTTGTACAAATACAAGCTAGTGACTATACAAAATGATCATTTATTGTATGACTTTAAGCTGAATTTGCTCTATGATGCATACACATACCCAGGGTTTATATGGCTTTGCTGTGATGCCAAATACCAGAGTAGCACAGACTAAAAACCTGCAGGTAGAAAGACATTATATGTAATTTTCTTTCCATACAAAGAATCTTATGTTGTCAATAGTATTAAAACCAAGTTAACAGTCACTCATAATCAGATTCAGAAAGATTGCTATAGTTTTCTTACCTGAACATGGTGTCTGTCTTTCTGTGAGCTCAACGTTATAGGTCCGAACAAAACTCGGTTCATATGTTATTCAAACTAAAGACCAAAGTTCCAGCAATAAACTAGTTACATTTTCTGACCTTTGTCTCCTCTGAATACAGCAACGTCAGCTGCATATAATTATTCCTTATCTAGAGTGTGCTGTGCATAACAAAGTGGCTCATCAACATGTCAAAATGAATGTGCCTTTAGCAACATTTTGTCAACACAACAGTGTCTCATCTACAGTCAGATTTTTCACTGCGTCATCAAGTCTAATAGGAATGTCTATCTTTTGATCAGCTGTTATTTTACTGTCTTGTGATTGAAAGGTCATGTTTGAGCCTGATTACTCTCATAGGAATTTATACATATCTTACTGTATTATTACAACTCATATAGTGTTGCATGTCAGCAGTGAGCGATCATACGGTTATAATGCTGCTATAATGCAATGTCTTTAAAGCTGAGGTCACGATTATTATATAAGACTATGAGACAAACATCATCATCCCATAATGATATCTAGAGGACACCTCCCTAACCTGAACTCAGTGTAACTGCAGTACAATATAGATAACATTTATTATTATTTATCAGATATCAAAAATGAAAATAGTTTTTAAATGCAGTTCACACTCATCTGAAACAGAAGTGGTTTCTTACTTGGCCCTCAGATTAATCACTGCTAGTACAGCTGGAGTTCAACCTTGTACTGTTTGTGAAAAACTTTGTTATCCTGTGGTTAAATTTATCTGTAAATTATACAGTAAAGCACCAGCATAGATTTATTCTGTGTTAATTAACAAAGACAGTATTTTCATAATATTGTAGCACTGAGACCTGTTTTTAATTTTTAGTGTTTTTATATACACTTTAACTGAGTGATGCCTATTTTTGTATTTTTATTCCGCTCTATAAAACCATCTTCTGTATTTTATATTACGCTGCAGCTGTGGTGTGTCTCAAGCTGCTTGGCCATCATTTTAGTGTAAACTAAAATATGTCAATTCCCATTAAATTTGATGTAGACATTAATATCTCCCCAGGATGGATTGCAATCAAAAAACTTTTTATCTAGCACCATTATCAGCTCAAATTTCACGTGTTTAGCCCTACTTAACTTGTTTGCATGCATACATACCAGCTAAATATCATCATGTTGACACTGTGTCACTGTCGCCAGTAAGTTCGAAGCTAAGTACAGTTTATCAGAAGAGGCAGTTTGCATAAAAACATGTTATCCTGTGGAAATTCCCATCACAGCAGCAGATCTAATATGACATCAAAAGTTAAAAACAACACAATAGAATAAATCTAAAAAATAGTATAAAAACACATGATAGCTCAAAAGAGCAATAGCAATAACGATCATATGGACGATACACAATCCAGGAGATGAGACACAGCAGATTCTGTGGTTATCCAGGTCACTGCGTTTGCTGGACGATGGAGACATGAATGTATTATATTACTAGTTATATCATCATTTACTTATAGGTATAATTTTACCATGAAGTAAGAATGAACATATTCTCTTTGTGTGGTTTACTGTCCCAGCAACTCAGACACAAACTGACTCACTCCGTATAGCTTTAATTATTTAAAACGACTAATTACCCTTCACGTTCTCTGCAGGAGGACAGATTGGAAGCAGATGATCAGTCTGTGATCTTAGGGCCAGCCATGACACATACTGAAGCAACTGTTGGATGTGTCAGCTCTAATCTATATCCATGCCAAGATCCTATCACATTGTGAGACTCACTGTTTCAGAGTAAAATCACTTTATGTTTCATATAAATAGCTTGTTTAAATTATAACCGAGGAATCCATTTTTTCTTATATGCAACTGAAACTTTTAACTCTCAAATTATGTTAAACATCTGTAAGATGGTAATCAATGCCATAAACTTCAGTAATTGAACTAATTTATAACATATACAGCCTTCAAGAATATGATTTTATCTCAGCATCTGGCAATTTGTCAATCAGCAACTTGACATTGTGGCTGTGGGAACTCTTCACCACATCTCTTTCACTGTTCATATAACAGCAGGCAAGTCATTAAGTTAACATATAGGTTAATAATGTCTCCTGATGGCAGGATTGAGGACACATACACACTGTACAGTAGAACAGAAGCAGACAGACATGGCACACACTTCCTGAGCTGTTCATGGGATGGCTCCACTGCGTCTGCTGGTTATCTGCCCTGTCTATCAGATCCATATGTACAAATCCAAAGCTACCCCTCAACTAGCCCCGCTCCCAGGTCACTGAGTGGTCCACTGTTTTCTACATAAGGCTCTCTAATCAAGCCAGGGCCAGACATCTTTAAGACCATCTGTAAATGAAACAACTACAGTTTCATCCTGCGTTTACTATATTCAGTCTCCACATTTAAATTAGACATCATGATACTTATTTGCTTAGAGATAAATGAACAGATTGATACCATTATTTTTATATACTACTGCAAATATGAAGGTTCAGTCTGCAGCCGGCTGGCTTAGCTTAGCATTACAACTGAAAACAGCTCTGCCCAGTTTTTTCCCTGTAAAAAGTTATTGTTTTTACTTTTTAGTTTTAGTACAAATTAAACAAATTATAAATAAGATGTTAATTAGTGACATTTAGATGTGCTGGCAGGCTGAGTTTGACAGAGGCAGGCAAGGTAGTTCTAAATGTTTATATACAAAATAATATACATAAAGGTGAGGAAGTACTAAAGAAGCTGCAAGTAAGCAAACTTGTCAAAAATTGTCAATCCATTCTTATAAATCGCCTTCATGAAGACAAACAGAAAAACAATGGCAGATTCATACTGTTACAAACACTGAGGCCAGGGGATGTAAGCTATTATGGAAATACTCTAACAGTCTCCCAGAAACCACAGCACTGGGAGAAGACATCCCACAGCTCCAAGCCTTGAAAGTGAGGTCTGATGGATAAAGTGTGCTGGAGCTTCTACCAATATACCCCCTGTGTCCTGCACACATCAGTGAAACAGCTTTCATGCCAGGCCCAGCAGCTACCAGCACAGAGTAACCACAGGACTCTGCTCCCTGAACTTCTGATGGCCCCACAGACTTACAGGAAAACATGCTCTGCTGTGGTTTAACCAGCCTCTGGTTGGCAGAGCACTGTGTCTCACTGAACCCAGTTGCTCTTCAACGTACTGAATCATGTCTCACTCAGTCACTCACTCAACCGAGGAGATGAAGTGTGGTGAACTTTAAAAGCAGTAGTGCTATCAGTGGAAAAGTTAGTGAATGTAGTTTCTCAAAACTTAAGAGCAGTTGTCTATAAATGAATGAATAAAATAATTTGAGCTTATTCTCATCCAGAGGCATATTAAAATATATGTCCACATTTGTCTAGACTTGAGTTTTTGCTAACACACGGGGAAAATTAAAATATGTGAAGCAACATATTAATTATTGAGTTTAAAGGTAATGTACTTGCAGGCAGACATTTGTTACTCTGGCATGACTACTGGCTTAATATAATATTAACAGATATGAGCGTCGCATTAATTTACCTTTTGGCAAGAAAGCAAATAGGTGTATTTCCCAAAATGTCAAACCCTAGTTTTATTTTGTAGCCATTCACATGTGTCTCGAGGCTCAAAGAAAGGAATGATTATATAGCAAAAACATAACCTTTAATGAAAACAAACACATCTTATAAATAAAAATGTACTATTATGAATATTTAGCACATAAGTCTCTAAGTCTAAATAAGTCTATGTTATTTTATCTGCAATGATATATGGCCCAAGAGGTAAAAAAGTTTATGTAGCTTAATTATCAAGCCTGGAAGCAAAACAAGCATGATAAATGGTGGACTATTTCTTAATTAGCCTCCAACTTCCCCTCAGTTTCTCTTCTAGCCACAGGTGATGTGAGGATAATTGAATCTTTATATGTGGTGTGAACAGATTGAGCCCGCCACCTCCAGCAGCTATCAGAGGCTTAGTTTGGATCTGCCAAGTACATGAGGTGCAAATATGTACTGCTCTTGCCATAACACTACATACATGTCTTGATGTTGGTTTGTTGTGCACGCTGGTCTGTTGTGTGAATGTGCATGTATAATGTCCTCTAGTCTTTTAGAAAATGTAAGGGCAACAACAAAAACCAGAATGAATGGGAGTTGTCAGCAAGTAATGATTCCTGGCGATATATTGTATAACACACACACACACACACACACACACACACACACACACACACACACACACACACACACGCACACACAAACACACACACACACACACACACGCACACACACACACACACACACAGCAATACCATCTCTGTTGACAGGCTAAATTGTATGAAAAGCTTTTAAGGCAATTAGTGGATTGAGCTGGAGCCTTTCTTCCCATTCGCACTGTTCATTAGCAGCTCCTCCAGT
>OMLM01000451.1:31557-61638 GCA_900302695.1 Helostoma temminkii
GCCAAGAATAAATTGCTTGTCTGTTACTATTTAAATTCAGCATTAAATCATGATTTATGCTCGTAATTCTGGGTTAGAAAACACGCTCCAAATGTTGCAGCTTGCAGCAATTTATGGGGGGGGAAATACCAAAATGAATATTTGACTAAATTCCCATTTTAAAATTAATGATCTTGGCTTCATTTTGCTAAATGTTCCTGTTACACAGTTTTATGATTGTGAGTTTGAGTAGTTTTCAGTACCACATGCACAATATCTGTCAGATACAGCAGATTAATATGTCATTGCCACTGATGACAACACGTTCTTCAAATTGTAACTTAAGTGCTGGATCTGATGTCCTGGCTCAGACCCAAAACCAAGAACAGCTTATTACTGCTAAGGCTCCAAAGAATGCAGCCATCGTGTTTCTACTTGACTTAAAGTGCCATCTTTATCAAGACCTCTATACTGGTAGAGAAACTAATAGAAAACACAATATTTTAACAGGCAACAATCACTGTGGCGACATCAGACTCCACACTTAAACCCCAACACATACTGTATTGCAGTTTGAACTGTGATAATAAACATAATGTATTCATCGGCTGAAAACAGAAAAGTTTCTCCTCCACACTAAAACAGTCATCAGCACCAAAACCTCATCATCACCGTCATTACTATCAGTAAATCCCATAAAGGTCTTCCCGGAGCACAGGGGTGTATTTGAGGCTAACCACCCCTCTGTCTTAACTCACAGTCTTCCGTCATATCCCCACACTCACAACATTTGGGATTGCTGGGGTTTTCTAAATAACTAAAATTAACTCAATGATCTACAATTAACTTAATTGATGCTTCACCAACACCCATTAAACACACATTAGACATATCATGGTGGAGTTAACCGCACGAATTACAGGGCTGGGGGGAAGGACCTCCATGAAAGCGTATAGGCAAACATGAAATGTTGTGATTTGGTGAACAGGGGAGCTGTCAGACTTAAGTAGCAGCCACAGAAAGAATTAGTGAGCCATCTGCTCCAAAGTTGCATCCAGCCATCCAGCTTTTGACACAGCCTTAAACGCGTTTAATGCGAAAGCTTGATATAATGTCCTCTCAGTGAACAGGTGGCATTTTAGGAGGGTACAATGAGGCGAGTGAAGAGCCAGACAGTCTGAGGCCTAGAGTCACCTGACTATCTGGCTCCACAGGTAATGTATGATACAGTTTTCCAGCAACAATAGCGTTGATGACAGCTTGAGCAGATGAGGGGAGGTGGACCGGGAGTCGCACAGCTACACAGGAGACAGACAGAAAGAGGAACTTTCCCCTCTGTCTGTTATGTTAGTGATGACAGAAGACTGAGTAACTCTTTGTCTGTTTGAGAGGAGATGCAGAGGAATATGGTCAGCCTTTTTGTCCAGAAGAGCTAATCTGAAAAACTGATGAGTACCTGTGTGACACTAGCTGCTTGAGCTGACATGGAGTCGCTGCACCACTTTGACAGTGTGCGTCACCCATAGGAATATTTTATTATACATCAATACTGAGAGGAAAGGTTCAGGTGGTCCCTCTCTCTCTCTCTCTCTCTCAGACACATATACATGCATACTGCACACGCTTATCCTCCCTCAATCACACCCCTCATAAACTCAGTAAACATGTGGGAGCTGTTAGAGTAAGCTTAATGGCTATTTACTGTGTTTTGTGCACTTCCCATTAAACACATTTTCCACTGAAGGAGAACTAATGTTTTGGAAAACTATGTTAAACGAAACACATACCACGCCAACTCTATACACATGTGGCTCATTAATTAAGGGATCTGCCCTCTACAGGATACACCAGGGAAATACGGAAACTCAACTAAAATCCATAGATATGGCTTTACTGTATGTGGTGTTAGGTTTCCTTCCCCTATTTACACATCTAGCAAAATAGAAATATCAGCATTAACTCGCAGTTGTGTTTCTGGCCACCTGATGAATGTAAGAACAATGTTCAGTCTCTTTAGCTGCTACTAAATGCTCCATTGTTAGCTAGTCTCATACTATATCTGTCTGCCTTTTGGTGCTGAGCAGGTAGTGAGTATTTAGGATCATTTGCTGAAACAAGGTACCTGTAGCTGCCAAAAATTAAATCACGAACACAGTGGTAGTGAACCAAAACAGTAAAAGCTCAGGACCAGAAAACCAAAACAATGAGCTCTGAGTTGTTATAAACTCTACGGAGCAGAGGGAAACTGCAGAGTCAGGTGATAATAATAATCCAATAATCTTTGGGTTTGCCACTATGAGTGTCACTATTCACACACAGGATCCATTGTAATTATAAAAATCTTGATTATAGTGTCTTTAACATTTAGATAAATGCCTGTCTGTTTTCAGCCATAAACATCTGAGCGTAGCTATGATTCATGCAGAAAAGAAAAAAGCCTCATGGGTGGAGTACATCAAACAAGAGAAACAACTTTAGCCTCCTCCCATCCTCTGACTGCCCATCTCCCCCCATCTTCCTCTGGCCACTGAATGCCTCCTCGCTGGAGTCCACTGTGGCCCTGGTTGCCAGCTGGAGTACCCCTGACCTTTAAACTTTGACCTACAGCACCACAGAATTCATCACAGAGCTGTCAGTTCATGCACCCGGCAGGGAGCACATCCTATGAGACACTGGTAGAGAGGAACAACTCTGTGCAGGTGTTAACAGTGAGTACGGGTGTTACAGATGTTCTTTTCACCACAGTCGCTGCTCCTTTATTTGATATTCACAACACAAAATCACAGAAAGACTCTGACTGTCTGTTACATTTGTGTGTTTGAGTTTGCGTGTCACAGACCCATCTGTCCTGATGCTCCTGGGTTAAAGTAAGAATCCTGCTGTTCCTTGATGGAAAGCTGCCTGCTACAGACAGATCCAGTTACAACAGCACCGTGCTTTCATCCTTATTAAAGAAACATGTGCCTGTGCTGTGCAGTTGTGTCGGCAGATGAAACTTTTTAAGCTCTCTGCTTTTAGTTTTTTGTCAGCAGATATGATCAGTTGACAAAACTCTTATCTTTTGAAGTTAATACACTCCTTTATCATATAAAATACAAAGTACAGTCTGTGCGATTATGTAAAGATTAATGGCAGACTATTTGTACCTTAGTGGTTGTGATTTATGCCTCCTTTTTGTGCATCTTTAGACTTAAAATACCAGTGGTTTCTTTGTTACACAGTCAAAAAGATAATTACAGACTCCCCGGTGACAAAGAATGTCAGACCCAGCTGATTCAGTTGAAATGCTTTCTTAATCTTTGGCATTCGTCATTTATCCACAACTAATTGCAGCATGGCTTCTTGAGCTTGTCTCGTGTGCAGGTTAAGCAATGATGTTTTCCACCCTTTCAATAAAATCTTAATTAAATAAAATCTTAATTAATTATCTAAATCTTAAATTCCATAAATTCTTAATGTTCAACTCACATTTGCAAAGTTTTCCTAACCAGCTAATCCTCAAGTTATGTAAGTGATAATTAGAACTACATATAAAGTGTAAAATGTAAAGACAGCTGTGAGATGATGTCAAAATGACGACACTCTTTGAAAGATTCATATTTTTCTGTAAATGTTTAACCAGCTATGATGTGGGCCCTCTCCAAAATTCTTTTTTTATATGGGGTTAATAGATACGGTTAATCAATTTTTGCAAAAATGGCATGTTATGTAAATTGCATTGTAATTTACATAACATGTAAAAGGTGAATATATGATGAATAAGTTGAACTATGCTTTAATGATGCTTAAGGGCAAATGTATGGCAAAAGTTGGGTTCCCATCGTTCTGTAAATGTTACTATTGGAATCAAAAAATCTCCCAAGGTAAAAGAAACATAAAACTTCCTGTTATTATATTAGAGGCCTATATTTTATAATATATCAGCCTTTATTTGAAGATCCAATGTATGCGTCATCTTATACAGTACCGCCTTTCGTCAAGTAGTGCTATTTCCAATATTTACTTACAGTGTCTACATTTTCTTGCCTTAAGCATAATTCTGATGTTTTTGTGTGTTTCATGTCACATTAACAGCATCACAGTGACAAATGATAATTAGACATCAGTTATCCTGTTACATGTGAAGCATCCATCATCAGCCTTGCTGCTGTAACAACCTCCATTCATGCCAAATTGCAAAGTTGCTGATTCCACATCACTCAGTACCATGTAAACCGTCCTCGGCACAGTGAGGCCTCTGAATTGACTTTACTAGCAGACTTTTATTTGGCAATGATGACTTTTCCTAGATGCCTAGAGCTTCTTTTTTGTTTGTACTCATTGTGCAGCCTCTCTGCTCCCTGACTTCACCCCCCTTCTTTGTTCCCGTGTCCAGTGGAAAGTTTGGCTCCAGCTTTTTCAAACCATAATTACATTCCCTCATAATTTAGATAACCAAAACGTAAAGACAGTCTAAGGGGTTACCATTACTGAGAGATAAAAGGATGCCACTTACTAACTCATGTAGGCCCTATTTAATTAATAAGTAATAATAAATAGTAAATAAATATTTTAAATTTGCTGCTCTGTTGTGTTTTGCCAGACTAAACTACATTTAGGTATTTTTGATGTATTTATTTAAATTTGTCACACTTAAATGATTCAGATCAGTAAACTAATTTCAGTATTAGTAAATAGTTTTTAAATTATGATTTTGTTTATAAAGGGAAAAGTGTTGTCCTGACCTGTGTGAAAAAGTAATAGTTTTGTTGGTGCAATTTCACTTACCACACAGAGGACTGATTACTAGTGAAGCACACTAAAAGATCTCAAAAAGCAACATATCATGCAACAAAAAAGCCTACAAAAATGAAAGACCACAAATCATCCAGGAGGTCATAAAAAAGCCCAGAACAACACCTAAAGAACTGCAGGCCTCACTTGCTTCAGTTAAGGTTAGTGTTCATGATTCAACAGGAAGAAAGAGACTGGCTAAACATGGAGTTCAGGGAGGGTTCCAAGGTGAAAGCCACTGCTGACCCAAAAGAACACAAAAGCTTGTCTCACATTTGCCAAAAAACTTCTTGATTCCTTTTAAAACTTCTGGGCAAATATTTTGTGGACTGATCAGACAAAAGTTGAACTTTTTGGAAGGTGTGTGTCCTGTTACATCTGGTGTAAAACTAACACAGCATTTCATATCAACAGCAAGTTGAGGGTGGTATCAATGTGATGGTCTGGGGCTGCTTCAGGATCTAGATGATGAATTCTGCACAATACCGAAGAACCTTAAAGGAGAATGTCCAGCCATCCGTTTTAACTTCAGGCTCAAGCACACCATGCAAGAGGATAATGATATGAAACACACCAGCAATAAATTAAGTTTTTGGAATGACTTAGTCAAATTCCAGAGTTAAACCCGATGAGATGCTGTGGCTTGACCTTAAACAGGCCGTTCATGTTCAAAAACCCACCAATGTGGCTGAATTACAACAATTCTGCAAGGAATAGTGGGCTAAATCTCCTCCACACTCGTGAAACACTCACTGCCAGCTACTGCAAACGCTTGACTGCAGTTGTTGCTGCCAAGGGTGGCACAATAATATATTATTAAGTTTAGGTGGCAATTAGTTTTTCACAGGCAGGTCTGGACAGCTTTTTTCCGTAATAAATGAAATCATAATTTAAAGTTTGTATTTACTCGGGTTATCATTGTGTAATATTAAAATTAGTTTCATGATCTGAATTATTTAAGTGTGACACATACATAAAAAAATTTTTAAATCTGGATGGGGCAACAGCACAGCACTGTAAAATAACAGTAATAATGATTCCCTGCTTAGTTATAAAATAAGCTCAACGTATAAAATAAGCATAAGCATTACACCGGTATATATCTTTCCAGCAATAAGATTAATGCTGTTGGACATGTTTAATGTAGATAAAGACAACTATAGATAGTTTGCAATCAAACAGTTCAGAAATATAAACTGAAAAAAAAGCAGATGCCTGCTTTATAAGGACACAAACTGTAGTGACGTTTGTACAGTTATTTGTAATTAAATACTTCTGATTCTAACAAGATTGTGGTTAAGATGTGAAGTTGAATTTTTTATTTTCTTTATTTTGTGATATTATTTACACACCGATAAATAATACGCATTTGTTAAAACTTACCTGTAACTTGGCTGGTTTAAAATTTCCCTTCTGATGATAACAGTGACTCATTCTCAATATGTCTTTCAGCAGCTATTCACAATCCTATAAATATCAGGTTAGAGGTTAAACTCAGAAGTCACTGTGCTCTTTGTAAATTACAATAATGATGCCTGCTTTGTCCTCTAAAAATAACACTATACAACATGAATCTCACTAAAGACGATTACTATTATATTGTTGGTTTACATAGCCCTATGAACTTATCCCTGAGGAAAGACACTTGCCAGAAAAGGATTTTACTAATGTCACTAAATCACTCCCAGCTGCAGGAAATGCTTCTTTCTTCTCAAAACCTCAAAGCAAATAGTACATGAAGCATAGTGCATTCATGAGCATGTCTGTCCTCAGAACTTATGTTGAAATCTGTCCTGGATTTCATAGCATTTAATGTCCTCCAGGGCTGCGGTCACGGTGTCTGCTCAGCTCTGTGCACTGCTATGAGAGCCCCTATTCACCACTTAACCTTTCAAAAGTGGTCAACCAACTTCAGAGGGGAAAATGACTCCTGACTTAAGAAGGTGTGAGGAACGTCAGATCAGTGAGCACTGATGCCATAATGATGGCAACAGCCACTGTGAGGTCAGCCACACAGTCTGAGTGGGTATTTAAAGGGTCTAATGGACATTTGAGCAGGCTTTGGTCTCATGCTTGTGAAAGCAGTTTAGCAAAGAGGTAAACAGCCTGGGGCCAGCAATAACAGAGTGGAACTGATTAGATGAGAAGAAGGAAGGAAGGACAGGGAAAGAAAAGAGAGGAAAAATGAGACAGGGACTGATAGCATCTTCTTACCCAAGTTAATTATATTAGACAGCTAAAGGCTCCATAATCTCTCAGACTACCATGTGTTTAAAATCTCATGAAATGTAAACAATAACAATAACATTCATTTTGACAGGAATTTTACTAAATGACTCATAATCACATGGTAAAGATTTAACCTCATACTAAAGCTATTAAGTGACAGAACAAAAGCATACAGGTTTCTAAAGAAATATTCAGTGTGTTGTATTAGGGTTTTAAAGAGACAGACTTTCTTACAAACTAATTCAAACTAACACAAATTTGTTCTAGTAAATTATTGTGCAACTCACAGAGCTTGTATTAAAATGCCTCAAGGCTTCGAACAGATCAGATTTTTCTCTCAGTTCTCTCAGGTTCTTTAAAGAACCAAGACACATGGACAATAGACAAAAATCAATGACAAAAAAGTCCAACGGCCATGCTAGCTGCAGCAGTTTACAACCATGCACTTTCGTTTTACATCATAAGACAAAATCTCATGTTTCAGTCAAAAACTGCATTTTAGTACAAATATCCCAAGCCAATCTGTGCCTTAAAAGGGCTTGATAACCATAAGATATATGATATATAATGGAGGATGGAGTATAACTTACTCACAATATAAGAGAAACAAACCATAATAATGAATTATCACACAGTCATGCAGTAATTTGAGGCCAGAGATACAGCGCTTGTCAGGTTGTGTTTCTGTTTTTTGTTTTGATTTGACAGGATGCAGACATTCTGAAATTACCAGCAAAAGCCAAAGAATAACTCTCGTGTCCTTTCCTTCATCACTCCTATCAGCACGCTTTTACATCCACTCTCATCCCCTGCCTTATTCTGTCATTGCCAGCTCTTCATATGTCACTGAAAGCTGTTGCTAATAAAAGTTAAAAAGCAAACTGTGAAAAGGAGATGAGTGGGAGCAGAGGGAGGTGAATTCTTTCCTCCCTGCATGGGAAGAGTTTAGCCATGGCGAAAGAGAGCTCCGCTGGAGGGGAGGGGGTGGAAAGAGGCGAGGATAGGAGCTGAGTGTCACCCCTGTCACCCCAGGACATGAAAAAAACATTTTGTTTTGTCGGGATTCAAAAGAACAGCAATCACATCGGATAGGCAGGGTGATAGGACGTCCCTGCTCTGTCAGTGGCAGGGCTAGAAAACACTGAGGGGAAAGAACCACGCCTTCAAAACTTAACGGGGAACTCATCCTCTCGTCTCTTCTCTCATCACCTCTCCTCGACATGGCTATAAGCAACACTAAAGCACTAAACACTAAACCCCAATAGCTCATCTCCATCTTCTCTGTGTCCAGAGAAGGCGGCCATTGTGTGCCCATTCCTCTCTCCCCAAGTCAGTTTCCTATTGAGGGTCTGAAAAGGCCTTTGAGGGGCCCTGTTTTGGCTGTGCAGCTCACCTGCAGAGGGAAAACTATGGGTCTATTCTAAGGCTCAGCAGCTGCCAGGGCAGAGAGGCTGGCACCCAGTGGGATAGAGAATAGCATCCACAGAGCCTTTCAATATAAAGCCACTTAGTAACAGAAGGCATGTGCCAAGCCTGCAAAGCCAGAATGAAGAGTCACCCTTTGGAGTTCACTAAATATCAGAGAAGAGTTATACTCGTCTCCTCTTCAGTCCCTGTCTCGATTATCCACTACATGTTGTATCTTCACCTGTCTGTTCTTTGTCTGGCCTTGCTGTTTACCTGTAACAATCCACAGGTAGCAGGACACAGAGAAAGAATGTATTACTAAATATTAAGATCAGGAGGATGGATGTAAATAAGGAAAGTGTTCCAACACAAGCCAGACAACGAGTGAAGACCAAGAATCAAACTACCAAATAAGCGAACAAAAATGCTGCCAAACTGTTCAGTCATCCATCTTTAAGAGTCACGCCAAAGTCCTTGTCGTGCGACAGTTCGAGATGTGATGCTGCTGTAAGGATCTCAGTTGCTGCAAGTCTGTGAAGACGCCTTTACCACACAAAGCCTCTTTTCTGTCAGCAGGCTAGCTCCCACACTGGCGCTAATTTACGATGCCCTCACAGCAATTTCCACAGTCAGAGAAGTTCAATTGTGTTTTCCAGCTCATTAAGCATCAGCACAACAAAGCTTTCATCTTCTCCTTCATCCACTCTCCTCTCCCTCCACCCATCATCCTCGCTGAATGTCGCCATCCACTAATCTGCCTCTTTTACCACATATATAATCTAAAAAGATAAAGTAGACTGGATAAAATGGAATTCCCTTTTATAATGACTTTCCTTCTCCCTACATTAAGTCTGTCTGTTTCTGGTTTGTTTAAATTGCAGCCCCAAGTCTGACGTTTCCCCTCATAGGGAGATTTTAATGGTTGTTTATTCAGGGGCCTCTGCTGTGCACTCCCATCTCTTTCAGAGCTTCAGGAGACGACGTGGAATCTTTTGTAATCTCAGAAGAATCGACTCAGCATATTTGTTCAGGTTGTCACTGTGCTGAGATTACAGGCGGCAGCTCACATTCTCACACAAACACAGGTTAGCATACTAAATATCTTTTAATTTTTATGCTCTGAACTATTCCCACCATTGATCTAATGCAAAAAGATGCTCTAAAGCAAGGCATGTAAACCAAATTTGTTCCAGTTTTATTCAGAGCCTCAAGCAGATTATGACATTGAAAATTACTGCCATAGTCGATGCACCTAGAGCATCCTTTGAAGTCAGTGTGAGTCACAAGCTATGAGGAAATGTGTCCTGTTCATCCATCATCAGTTCTCAACATTAAATAGTTTTTTGACATAATTTGCATGTTTGCTAGGGGAATTCACACCTTGAATGAAGTTAAACTGTTAAATGTAAAATATACTTTTTCTGTGCAGCTTTAATACTGTGGACAATAGTCTTAGCTCTCTGCTAGCTTGTGTACCTCACTTGAAAGTAACTTTGGATAAAAGCATGTGGCCAATGATATAAATGTAAATAGCTAAGCTAAGACAACATGAAGTAAATACTTCATGCATATCTTATTGTCTACAGGTTTTTTGTTATGGTTAAGGTAAAGGTGAGAGTCAACGTTAAATGTTTCAGCAGGGGCTTTTAGGTATAGTTTGACATTTTTTAGAATCTGTTTATCCATTGTTCAGCATAAAGATTGGTCCAACATGACAATGTCATCATGTTATAAGTTGCTTGTTTACTTTTTGACAAATACTTGTTGTAAGCAGACTTTATTTACATCTGGCAGTACCAGGCTAGCTGTTTTTCCTTATAACTAATCTTGTGTTAAGCTAAGTTAGCTGCCGGTTCACCTATTAATAGTGCAGACATAAGATGGACAATAAAAAAATAAAATGGGGAACTGTTCCTTTAATTAATTTATTAGATCCAGGATAAACATGGTCACATAGTATTTAAGTATATTGTGCCATGATATATTAGTACATTTGATTTCTCTTTTGGGAATAAGAGGAGTTAGGACATAAGAGTGCTAAAATTACTAGTGTTGCAGCAGACTGATCATTTCTCAGTATCTGTACCTGTGAGAGTTTTCAGTTTAAACTGCTGCAGCATGTTGCAAAGCTGCTGCCATCACTTGCAGGCATCATTCATTTATAAATGATGCAAGTCAATATTGTCTGCAAATAGTCAATCAGCAACAGCTGTTTGAAACAAATCAGTGCATCGTTTTTAGCTACTACACACCAAAATGCTTTCACTACTGTCTTCCAGTGTGCTGCGGTCTGACCTCACTCTGCAATTTACTGATGCTGTGACACAGACATTCGTGATATTTAATTTACTGTAAAGTTATAGACTGCAGTGGGAAACTGAGGAACTGAAACAGATCCAAACAGAATGGGTTTCATACAGTATATTGTGGCAAGACTTTTTTCTAGTTTACAGTATAGCTGAGCTCTTGTATATTTGAGATGGAGGAGCTCTACCTCAGTGAGTGTTTGTGTGTGTCGGGTTTCTTTAGCTTCCATTAGTCTTGTTACGTCCTCTATTCTCTTTCATCATCCTCATACTAATGACGCCTACATCTGCTATCATGGCTAAACAATAATGAGCCTTTGATAAATTTGACATCACTAGCTTCTGTAAGGGGGGTCATTCTCCTTATTATCATCAGAGCACAGGCTATCATCTGAGTTCCCCCATTCTGTCAGCGCCGTCACTGAGTTCACCCTAACCCCTGGCTTGCTCCAAGTCCAGAGAGAGTGTCCGGTTGCCTTTGTTCCCCACTGTTTCTTCCAAACCACAATAATACAGCAACAATATCTCTGTGTTAACCTGTTAGCACCTGGCACTGCAGGAAAGACTCACCACCGAGTCCCCATCAGACAAACACCCTGCTCGTCTCTGTTAGACGCCATGTGGAACGCGCCTTCCTGTCATCAGACCCAGTATCCTACATACAAAACACACAGAGGCATAATGACCTGCTTGCTGCTCACCTGTCAACACTTCCCCATGGAAGATGAGTCACACTAACATTTAGAGGATAAATGAAAAGCACTTAGCCAATCAACAACCCATCAGGTAATTACAAAGGTTTGCCCTGCCCTGAGTCACCAGTGTCATGAGATGAGACTTTATAAAATTTATAATTTTGGAAATAGTCGCTACATCTCACAAAAGTCCAACATTTCAAGATTTGGATCTTCTTACTTAATTGGACAACTGATATGCAGATGGGACATAGGAGGAAAGGGAAGACCATGATTGACAAGGCCAAAAAATTCAGACATGCACAGTAGTCATGTTTTAAGGTCAGTTATTTCCTAGAATTGGGCCTGTGAGTTTTAGTAACTTTGTATGAATATTAATTTGACAACTTCTTCAAAGGATGGTTAGCCAGGTGTACAGAGGTAAAAAAAATGTTACGTATTTTACTCACTTTTCAACTGTACAATCAAGTGCAACTTGTTTAGAACACATTCTGACACTGTGCTCCAATATTACCTTCACTGTGTCCTCCCCCTCTCTACAATAGTGAGTCTGGTGCTTTGCTTTCCAGTGTGACAGCTGCGAACAACTGTGAGCGCCGTTTCTACGAGTACCTTAATCATGTCGTCTCAAACTATGATATAATCAGAGGTGGGTAAAGTAGCCAGAAATTGTACTCAAGCAAGAGAAGCATTGCTTCAAAATACTATTACTCAAGTAGAAGTAAAAAGTAGTCCAACAAATAACTCAAGTAAGAGTAAAAAAATATTTGGTGAACAGACTACTCAATTACTGAGTAACTGTAACTGTAATCTGACAGACAAAAATATTATGCAATATATGCAAATTCTGCTATTTCCAATAAATAAAAAACATGTAAAATATAAAAATAAATAAATAGCATCTTTACAAAATAACAAAGTAAGGCACAAGAAACTAATTTCCAAAGCTCATATTTTCACAACATTTTTGTTGGCTTTTGAAACCAACACCTACCTGTAGGTAACGTGTGAATGTTTGAATAGTGCAAATTACTTCTAGTAACAAGAGCACCAGGGGTTCTCAAAATAGCTACCTTTGACACTTTTGATGTGTTTTCATTCTCTGTCAGCTATGAGTGGAGACTTTATGCCGCTTTGAGCAACAGTTCGTGTGAGGTCATGTGACTGCTTGGCTATGTCTGATTTGTGAAACGGAGTCATGTGATTATTTTTGCTACGATCTGATTGGTGAAACAGAGTGGCATGGTGGATCCACTGGCGGCATCTTTTTGGTAAAAATAAATAATATCTAATGTGTAGAGTAAAAAAGTAATGAGTCGAGTGTGGCCCAGAGTAGGAGTAGCGTTTCTTCTTCACAAATCTACTTAAGTACAAGTAAAAAGTGGTGGAGTAAAACTATAAATGTAAGTAAATGTAAGTCGTTACTACCCACCTCTGTACACAATACAGGCCTGCGGATGTAACGAGTGAAGGGTGATATACTTGGAACAAACACATGATTATATGGACCACAACTGAAGGTGTTAAGGCTGTTACTCACTTACTTGTTGATTGTTCTAATGAAGATAACATGTACACATGAGGCCGAACATTGCTAAAAGGCATTCTTGCACTTGTACACAGCAAAAGTGACGAAATCGGTAAAGCATATAATAGGATCAACATCTAACAGGCACTTTGGCTGACGCTAACTGATGCCTTAAGTGGTCTGATTTTGCTCTTAGTAAAGCCTTTTATCAACCTAGGTATATGTGACACCCTGGAAATATTTAGGTGTTATATGACATTTAGTGCCATGAGCCAGGTTGGAAGTAGGAGGAAAATGTACGTATACTACATTGTTCAGCAGGTCATACCAGTGACCTTTTTCACAGTTTGGATCGGCAGGTTAGACCTGACCTTGAGTGGGTGCAGAGATAGTTGCAGCTCACATGACACAATGTGCTGACAGAGGAAAATATGAAGGAGCTAATCAAGTCTGACATGTTGTTGCAGTTCCCTTCAAGCTCAGATCAGATAAGGAGAAGCATCACTGAGAAGACCGCAGGCCTTCCACATCCTCTTTGGCACAATACTCATGACTAGATCTGAGTAAGACTGAGATGGAACTAAGTGAGACTCTTCGTTTGACTATATTATCTCAGTAATTTGTTAAACACTCATATCAATTCTGCCAGTTGAGTTGAGTATTTTAAGCACAGTGCTGTGTAGAAGCAATGACTGGTGCTTAAAAATTAGTGTTAACTAAATAAATGGTCCTGAGAATCAACAGTTCCATTTTATCTCAGAGAAGAGGTTCACATCCATCTAGATCTAAGATCTAAATACAGTCAACTTTTAAAAGTCTTCATTGTTTTCCTTTGTGTCCCCAGGATACAGTTTTCAGTTCTGGAATATTTGACTCGAGTGAATGTAAACGACGTGAGACTGTGAACACTACTACTTGCTGACTTGGTTACATCTCTGCATGAAATGGACTGAATCATAAATATGATAACTGTGTGTATAAAAATAAAGAGAACTCACACTGAGCGAGATTTATTATACATATCAGCATGGAAAGGAACATTTAGGATCTCACGTCCACCGACATTTTGACATAACAGTGTTGGCAGGTCCACTCAGACACAGGATAATGTTCTGTTATGCTTCACCAGGCAGGCTTTCTGTCTCCTTTAAAGATGATAAACTTTCACCACAAAGTTCCCTGCTGTGTATTTCATAAATGCTTATCCCACATGACTCCAACCCCTCCCCAGAGTTTGTTTAGGATGGGGGTAGGCCCTGCCAACTGTCATGAAAGAGAAATATTTTAAAAATGAAATAAATAGAGCTAGCCTCAACATGTTTGATTTGAAAAGACCTTTTTGGAAACCACAATTGCCTCCTTTAACAATTCTCCACTTTGCCAAGACAGCAGTGCTCAGAGAGGTGTGTGTAAATCTGTATGTGTGTGTTTGTACCCATGCTACAGACAGACAGATGCCATTGTGTTGTTATGTTGCTTCACCACATTTCAAACAAAAAATTCTCATCAGCTACTGGATGGATTGCCATTACATTTTGTAATGACATTTATGGTGCCCAGAGGACAAATCCTTCAAAGACTTAAATGACCCACTGATGTTTGCTCTGGCGCCACCAGCAGCTTGACATTTTGGGTTTTAGTGAAATGTCTTGTCCAATATTAGACAAAGTGACATAAAATGTGTTACATAAATCCATAGTGTCTAAATGTTAAATCCTAATGGGACAACCTCACTGCAAAGTTATCACTAGTGCAGTTTCTTAACATAAACATGAGAAACACTTGCTGTTTACAGACAATAAAGCTCAGTCATTTTGATGATCTCCTCACTTTTAATCTTGTGCCATCATCAGGGCAAAATGTTCCCTACAGTTTGGTCCCCAAACATTCATAATAACTTTCTGTGTTTCAGAATTACAATACTGACGCTGGGTGTGATAATGCCTCACATTATTGGTGACTGTATGAAAACTCCCTGTCATTTACAATAAACCAAGAGTGCCAAGACTTCATCAGACTTATTATTTATCCGCATGAATGGAACAGAAGTACATGGACAGAAAAGCAGAAATTGTTTGTTAGGTAAAAACTGCAGTGAAACTGCTACACAGATTTCTCTGACCATATACTGCACTCATTTTTAACTTTCCTGGCACATGTGTGCTACTCAGAGAGCAGCAGGAAACATCATTTACTCATTCATTATAAAACAATGGAAGCGAAACAAAACACAACAGACAGTCCTACATCCCTTTTCAAACAGGACGAGAGTGAGAGTAGTAATATTCGCAGTAAGTAGAGGAGAATGTAATGTTGTTCGGCACTAAATTACAGTCATTGAAAGCTTGTATGGTTACCCAGCAATCTATCATTGTCACACAGAGAGGGAGAGGGGGAGAGAGAGCAGACAGGCGCCAGGCGCAGCAGGATCAAAGCAGAAATGTACCTCGGGGAAAGAGAAACAGTTAACTCCATTTAACCAATTGTCCTACAGACAGATAGTGTGCTGCTGCAGGCCCAGCAGTAGTTCCCATAAGAGGGAAAAACTCTCACATATTGGGTTTCACTGAAAATTATTTGACCTGATTTGAAGAGCTTCAAAACAAGGCCAATATGGATGGACCTCTTCAATGGGCCTCTTCAACATTAGTTTGGGTTTTACTGTTTCTCAAAGGAATTACAGGCAATGAATACAATAGGTTGAAATATGGCCAATGCACAGCCATGGATAATTTGATTACTGGCCACAAGATAGACATTTACAGAGATATTAACTCTTAAGAATATAAAATGTACTATAAATCACAGCCCTCGGCCTTTAACTTTTATTATTTAGCGTTTAACTCTGTTTTGGTCTCCATCAACTCCTGAGGGAGTATCTGTCTCCTCAGCTTATAAAGTCATCACTTATTCTCCAGTTAGTCCTTAACTTTGTCATGTGGGTCTCAGAACATAGTGCACAGCTGTTTTTTTTTTTAGAGCAAACTTGTTACTGCTAGAAACAGGGTTGATGAGAGCTGTGGCGAATTAAATCATGTTGGCACTAAAAGTTGTTCAGGAATAATTTGTAGAACTGAAGGAAAGTGGACTAGGGAGCTGTTGTTCACCACAAGCAATTCTTTTCACACTTAGAGATTTGATCCAATGTTAATATAAAAAAACTATTATTAGTGCAGCTTTAGAGTTTGAGTGGGATAAGTGAAGAATGTTAAGAAGAGAATGTTATATGCTTTAGATTTGTTTTCTACATACATATCATAAATTGCAGAACCATAAGTTATCTCATTTTTATTGATAAAATTTACAGAAAATAACATGTTTGGTCATATTGATGTGCACAGTATCCGTACTTAATATATATATATTAAATATATGTATGCAGTATATACTGTGTTTAAATGTGCATTCACATTCAACGCAGTAACTAGGAGGAATAGGAGTTTTATATCTGCGAAGACCCGCGGCTCATGAAATGGACCAGAACTGTCATTATGAGTCTGACCTATCAGAAACTGTTTGGGTTGAGTCACGTGGAAAACATCGAGAGACTGATAGGGCGTGCGGGAAGATGAAAGCTGGACTTGTGGCGTTACACTGAGGAGAGGCAGGTCCGTGCGTCAAAACTGAAGTTTAGCACGCAGCTGAGGAACCTTGGCAATAACACATTTCCTCTGGTGAAAACACAAAAACAGCGACGAGCAGAGCGACAGAAAAGTGTTTATGGCACCTCAGTCGTGCGTAATGAATCCTGCGCAGGGATCACCTCCCTCGGCTGCTCCGGGGGAGAGCTCGCCGGAGAACCGAGCCGCTGGTGTCCTAGGAACTGACAAGCTGGATCTGTCACCTGTCAGAAGATGCAAAACCAAAAGTTTAGACCTGCCTTTCAGTGTGGAATCCCTCATGTCAGACAGGACGCCGGGAAGAAGCCTTCACTCCCCGGAGCCTGGTTCAGGCTGCGCACGGGCAGAGGAGACAGAGTGTGCGTCACCAAGGGAACTTTATCGGTCCAAACCAGAGGTGGTTGACCTCAGTGACAAGGAGACGAGCCCCTGGTTTCAGGCTCCTTACGCATCACCTCCAAGTGAGTCTAGGATACTGTCTCTCTTTGTTAATTCTGACAGGCATATCACTTTCGCATTCGCATTTCCAGCTGCCTATAACTATTCTGGAAAGAGAACAATGGGATGATTTGATGTAAATAGCCATTCATGATCCTGTGGAAATCTAAAAATGACTGAAAGGTTTCAGAACATCTAGATGTGGTTGTGTTAAAATGCTTCAAATAGCTGCTCCTAGAGCCTAAATCATATGTTGCTCAGACTGGGCTTTTATCACTAGTAAAGGTCATATCAATAATTTTCTATTGCAGTGATGTAACTTACTATATGTACTTGCAGGACTTCCCAGCCCGACCCCATGCAATCTACGGAAACACAAGAACAACAGGAAACCCAGAACTCCCTTTACAACCTCTCAGCTGCTTTCTCTGGAGAGGAAGTTCCGACAGAAACAGTACCTCTCCATCGCAGAGAGAGCGGAGTTCTCCAGCTCTCTCAGCCTCACAGAGACCCAGGTCAAGATCTGGTTTCAGAACCGCAGGGCCAAGGCCAAGAGACTGCAGGAGGCCGAGCTGGAGAAGCTCAAGCTGGCCGCGAAGCCGCTGCTGCCGGCTTTTGCTTTTCCCTTCCCCATGAGCGCACCCATGGGCGCACCGTCCTTGTACGGAGCCTTGAACGGACCGCGACCAGCTTTACCTGTGCCCGGACTATTCAGTGGACCATATGGGATGTACTACTTGTCTTCTTAACCCCCACTATCTTTGAACTGCATCGTTAGGAAAGCTGCGTTTAAAATGTCTTCAAACAGCAACAACAGACACCATGAGAAGTCAGATTACATCCGGTATCAAAACATTTTTCGTTACTGGAGAAAATTCAGAAAAACATTTATGACTCAAATATGCTAGTAGAGAAATGCGACTTAATTTAAATGGTAGGTTCGCGGACACTCCATTGTGACTTTTCAGATATTTTCTACACATAAGACTTGATGGTAAATCATCTGGTCATTTTTGCAGTGTATTCGTTTTTTATGTTGGGCCCTCACTGACCTCACTGACCTCACTATTCGGATTAAGTTTTGAAATCTCATTTGTATTGTGATCTTTTCTGTTCAGACTCGTTCCAGTCATTTTAGATAACAACTCTCTAAAGTGACATGCGAATGTTTCATTTTAATGCAGGGAAATTCCCACGCTAAGAGGACACATATTTAAATTATTGGGTAAAAAACATCACATTGCATTTAATCATACACGTAAGTCTACAAACACACTTTCTGTATAATCTGAATTTAATCGTTTAATCCATAATAGAGCTCACAGTAAAATTTCGTTTTTCTAAGACAAAACTGGAACAAAAAAAGTTACCAGACATGTCTGAATGTTATATCTACATTTATGATCAGGAGCTGAAGAATACATTTCAGTGATAAAGAAAACACACTTCAGTTAGAGGGAAAAACAGCAGAGGTCGTGTGTAACTAAGAACATTAAGAACAGAAGAGCTGATCAGTGCCTTTTAGTTACTGCTGTAATGAACTTGTGTCCATAAAAGATTTAGGTTGTGTCATTTTAAAAATGTTTACCTTCGGCATTTTACCAGAGTTGTTTCATACTGCACAGTGACTTTTCCCATGGTGTTTTTTTTAACCCTTTCAATAATATTTTTACAAGTTTCAAATATCAACTATAAAATAATTATGTTGTGGCTTTTGAAATTTGAATTTTTTCAGAGAACCTGAAATAAGAGAATTTTTGCACAGTTGTTTAAAGACCTCTAAAGAGTCCAAGACAGTTTAATTACACAATGTAAATAAAAGTAACCAGCTATTTTTGCAAACACTCCAAAAGTATAAACGTGACTGAACTTCTCACGTCAGTCTTTAATGTATAGTGTATTTTATATTTGATGGGTTAAAAGTTTTGTACTATTATTAAAGTCTATTATATAAAATCTGTCCTTCACCTGATTTTTCTATTCATAAATCGAGCTTCTTTACAGGTTGTAAAAACATCTTTGAGCTGCACTGCATTATTTCTTTCAAAGTACAACACATGTATTTTTTTAAGTCAAACTTTCTACCGGTAGAACACATATCACCAGCATCCTACATGGTGTATTTTCTACTGGAATATGATATGACGTTTATTGGAAAGACGAGTCTTTCTAATTTTCCAGGCGACTGGGATGAATTAATTGAACAGTTAGTTCAGTCTGCAACAGGGTGGATGTCACCACAAGGAAGAGAAGTGTGATGGAAGGCACACAACAACAAAAACTATTCTTGATCACCTGAATGACTGTTTACACACAAAATGTTTTTATTTTAAGTTAAGTTCACAAGATATAAATCTTTAATCTAGCAATCAGAAGACTATTTTTTCCTCCATTTTATTTCCTTCTTCCACGCTGTCCTCCAAAGCCTCGGACAGAGCCGTGACCAAAGCACACGGTTGTAGGGACCCTGAAAGACAGGAGCATGGCTGCTGTTTCATATGACAGATTGTTTATTGTTTACATTTAACAAAACCTTTTATAAATTACAGTGTTTTTATAAATCATAAATTATACGTATTATGACGGCATCAACTCATATATTTTGATTATACCGAATTGTGGATAAGAAGACATATTACCATATGGCTAACAATTTAACTCAGAGTTAACCTTAAAATATCTAGAAAATTGCTTCCTTAGTCTCTTGTGGATTTTCCAACAGACCAAACTAACCTGTAGGAGTATCGTGGTTTTTGTGATTCTCTGCTTGTACACTCGGTGCTGTGGGCTGCAGCAGTAAGACCTTCATGCTCCGCAGTAGAGGCAGACTTTGCTATATGAGCAACTTCTTCTGCATGGATCTCCATGGTTTCCCCTTGCTCAGGTTGGTTAGGCAGCACATCACACATAACCTCACACGCACCCTCGGACTCACACACATCATCTACTATCTCCATGGCTGTGTCCTTGTGGTGCTGCCCCTTCATCTCTCTGCCTCTGTTGACAAAGATACATACAAGGGTCATGAATAAACACTCATTTAAGACGTTGTTGGATGACAAATATATGCATAGGAAATTCACTTTGTAGCAGTTTTTTAAATAACGTTACACAGTGGTTTTAATAAAGCAGCAAAGATAATCTCACCCTTCACTCTCATCTAACTTTACTTATCACGCTACATTTACAAAATATAAAACAGAAACTCTGCTTCACCTCTCAAAGACTATGTTATATGGCAGACAATAAATCCAGGTTACTAGAACGTGGACTGCCTGTAACCTGCTATTTTTCTACAACATTTTGCTGCCACCTTGTGGATAATACAGAAAAGCATGTCACAATACAACGTCTTACCCTTTGTCCTTTTTACTTTTGTCAAATCGGAAGTCTGGAGGATATTTGTGAATTCTTATTAGATGGTCTTTTCTGTGTTTACTAGTCCTGAACTTCTGTCCACAGCCTTCCACCAAACACTGGTACTGAAAAATTGTGAATGATGTATCAGAAAGACTTTAAAAGAAACTGTAAAATACTCTTCCTACTACTACTACTACAAGCTTTTTGCACGTAGCTTTATACTGTGAACTGACAAACAAAAACTTGTTATCGTTGACATACCATGTCTTGACTCTGGGCAAGAATAGTGAAGAGAGAGTCGTGCCATTCCTGAATGTGAATATCCAGGAGCCGGGCACTTGGCAGGGAGCGACGGCAGGAGCAACACACGTGTCTGTGCAGGGAGTTGTAGTGGTGTTCATACTCCTCCAACGTCCTGAATGCTGCACTGCAGCCAGAGATGTGGCAGGCAAACTCTGACACACTAAAAAGGGTCGAGAAGTGGAGGAAAGTGATGGATAGCCCAATCAACACTGACAACATGCTATAGTCAATGGGGGAAAAAAATCATTTGCAAGGGATTTTTTAATTTCATCTGTTATTTTAACAAAGTAATGTTATTTTTTTCTAGTCATTGAGATAACTAATTGGTAATACAGACAATGGGATGCCACAATTTGTCACACACAGCAATGGAGTTTGATATTAGAATATAAGCTAAAAGTCTAAGGGCATGTTTAGCTGAATGTTCATGGAAAAAGTTAATGTAGGAAACAACTTTTCTAAAACTTTCTTTTGAACTAATAATCAGTTTAGTCTGTAAAATAATACCAAAATATCTAAAATATACCCAGTACATGTCAAAACATTACTTTAACTCGCTATCCTCAAATAGCAACAATGGTCATTTGGGAGTGTGTGTTTTAAACACAAATTTTAGAATACTTTTGCTGTATGTGTATTTTGACCACATTTATTTCAAGTGTTGCACATGCCATATCATATTTGCATTTTGTTCACAAGAAGAATGAAATAATCTCTTTGTATAATGTTTTTCCTTCAACAGCCACACACATCACATACCTTCAGTTTTCATACCTCAGTGTTGGGTTATCGTCTTTATCCGAGACGTAGAGGTCTTGCAGATACATGTGCCTGTGAATGTCCCCATCCTATAAACAACAGCCACACGCATTATGTGGTAGTTAGTTAGCTAAAGTGATAACATGCTAATGTGCTAACATGAGTAATGGTTAGGGGGTTCTGCCTCTTTTGCTATGTTACCTCAAACAGCTCATGGTCCTTGTGCAGGTGGATGAGCTGCGGGGTGAAGCTGAACGGGTTCACCTCCTCATACTCTCTCTGTCGCAGCTCCTGTGTGTTTCCTGTTGGACGGTGGTCAAGGCAGATTCTTACTGAAAGTTGTTCCTCCGTCAGTCGTCGGGTGTGTGGTTGCTGCATCGCCTCTAGATGTTATCTTACTATCTTGACAGAAACGTTCTCTGAGCATAAACTCTAACCAGTCGCGAAGCGCTGACGTTTCTGTTTTGGTTGTCGTTGTCGCGGAATGTCGACGTAATCGGTTGTGGAAAAACAAAATGGCGCGTTACCGCCACCAACTGGTCAAACTATGCTTTTTGTAATTGATAAGCTGTCATAGTTAACTACAGGGCTGCGGTTATCGCGGTTATATAAATATTTAGTAACATTTTTAAAGGGATATCTATTCAGCTATAAAATTAGTCTGTCATTTAAAACTCGTTGTCTGGACCATCAAACGTTACCAAAAAAGGAAACCCGAAGTTTGTGGTAGGGTTAACTCTGAACTGGTGTGGCAAATTAATTATATTTTTTATGATATTTGATATTAGTCTAAATTATGTTGGTTGGTGTGATAGTGTCATCAGTCTGATGACAGCCCGACTCGCAGGCCCTTAAAAGAAAGCAATTATTGTTGGCGGTTATTTTTAATTATCATCATTATGTTTTGTATTAACGCTATGCAAGTCATGAAAAAACACTGGTTGATATAGCTTTAAGGTTAAGTTCACTTCCTCCATGTTTACCATATTTACTATTATCATAGGAACACTGTGTCAAAATTCAGTTGATATATTGCTTATTGATAAATTGGTGGGGCAAACATAGGTTTTGGGAAGTGATATAACCTACGTATAGGTTCCTTTACTTGACTATTTCCAATCTGTTTTACTTAATTGTAGAGCACCTGGTTTGTTGCTACTTGATATTGTCATAATTTAGTTACGTTGCTGATGCATATTCATGATACAAAATATAATAACCTAGAAAATCATGAATTGTTATGAAAAATAAAAGCCACGTAATAGTACCTTAAGGGGAATTAGAGTAAAATTAGCAGCACATTTGCTACATTAGTGAATACTGACACAAAAGCCATAAATAATATAATACAGTAACGTGTGTTATGAAATAAGCCTAATGAGAAGTCTCCTTTTACTTAAAAAATTTAATCTAACTTTTAGTTATTTTTGCATCGTTTTCTCGCTAGATGGCGACACAGAGATGCTTTGCTCTGCCGTCTTCGTTATATTCAGTTTTGGCGAGCGCAGGAACTTTCCTTTATTTTAACCTACATGAACCTTTACATCAGTGTCAGTCTGTAATACATGTGTTAAATATATGTGATATAACTGAGGACAGTATCGCAGGGGAAAATAACGTTTGGAAAGAAACAATTCAGATGCATTTGGTGTTAAATTCATGTCATCTTGAATCATATCTGCAGTTTAATGTAGCTCATTATACAAAATGCGGCTGTTCATTTTGCAGCAACTTTGATTTCTTTAACTGTGACTCGTCCTTACTCAGCCGCAAACGGCATTTTTAGGATATTACACAGCAGAGGGGCGGAGAACTGAAGATCCTCTCATTTCTCACAGGCTGCAGCGCACACAATGACAGAGTTCTTCCGATAGAGCAACATGCTTTATTCTCGTTATTTTATATGGATTATCTTCGCTTCATGGGGTACGACATTGTTTTTTTCATTTCTTTCTTTTTCTTCTCTTTCTTTCTTTCTTTCTTTCTTTCTTTCTTCCTCTTATCTCATTCAATGTCCTACTTACAGGAACAATTGGGGGCAGCATGAGGACCCTGCCTCATGTGATAAAGTACCAAACTGTGATACCTCAGAAACTGAAGGATTCATCACTTATTAATGGTGCTTCCACACATCAGGTAACGCGTTTAGCTTTTTTATCTGTTTATTTTAAATTGTTTCTAGCATTTTGGAGATTGCATTAAAGTCCTTTCTGCTGTGTGTAGACATACCCTGATGTAGTCCAGTATTCTTTGACAATTGGAGAGAAAGACTACACACTGCACTTGGAAAGAAACAAGTAAGAAACTGTGTGAAAGTTTAGATTTCTTACTGTGCAGAGTCCACATATACTGTACTTTCTCTATCAGTCGATATTATTGACATAAACTTTTTTTATTTCCAGAGATCTTGTCGGGAAAAACTTTTCTGTGACACACTACTCTGCTCAAGGCACCGAAGTTACAACCACTCCAGATCTTGGGGTATGAAACTTTGCTTTCTTTTACTACAGTATCACTAAGATTATTTATACATATTTATGACCAGCTGACATCTGACTTTATTGCAGTGTAGTTTCACCTCATTCTGTTTGATTATTAATGTGAGATGTAGGTTTCAGAGGTGTACAGGATTTCCTCTGCTGCCGACAGTTTCAGTGCTTTTGTTCCATTTGCACTCCTGTACTGAGTCTCAAAGAAATTCTGGCCTGATTATTTTTTGTCCCAAAACAGTCCCAGGCTTTAACAGTGAAATGCTGTGAGAAGTTTGCCCTTGAAATCAGATCAGCACTTAAGATTATAGTATTTTTTTGAATAAAAGTTATATATTCTCACCAGTCATGTTTTTAAGGCTGAACAACAAAAATAACAAAAAGCCGTTAGATTCGTAGTAAAAGTTCATTCATAAAAAATGATGATCCAGCAAGCATCATCATATGCAACAATCATCATACGGATATTTGACAATGTTAGTCTTTCCGTCTTATTTCCAAATACCAGACGTCACATTACACCTTAACCGATTAATAGTTTCACAATCATAGAGTTCCTCTGTGTGAAGTGACATCACCCATACTATAACTTCTGTGTGGAGAGGAATTTACATATAAGGTCATTTCATCTGATAGTGACTCATACAGCAGTTTCATTTTATTCTCACATTTTTATACTAACATATTTGGCAGACTGAGGAAAAAGCAAGCTCTCATTCTGATTCTCTGACAAATGCTTAGGCTCACTGCTACTACCATGGGCACATTGTGGGAGTGGAGGACTCCTCTGCCAGCGTGAGGCTGTGCTCAGGAATAAAGTGAGTAATGCTGTAATTATTTCATCCTGTATCTCTAATTACAAAAAGGTAATTGTTTCACTGAATAGAGCACCAAATTGAAATAACCCCTGCTGTTAAGTCTCCTGCTGTGACACATGACTAGCGTGTCCAATGCAAAGAGACAATCCGTCCCTTGGCATTTATTTCCTTCATCCTGAAGACAATTAGGACTGAGTGTAGTGCCGACTTCTCGAAGTAAAGTTCTCTTGTGTCTGTTAAAAGGCATGTAAGAGTTGATTAGTGTAGAAACTATGATAAACACATTAGTTAAATTGAAATTAAATTTAAAAAATTACAGTAGATTTGTTGAAGAAAAAAACAAGCATTTGCCTCCGCCCACTCTGAGGTTTCTTTTTTTGCTCTACAGGGGCTTTATGAATATCCAAGACCAGACATACCTTATTGAACCTCTGGCTGAGGCAGGACAGCAAGATGACACACAAAGCTCTGAAGCTCACAGTGACAAAGATCTACATGCTGTTTACAACTACAACCACCTGAGGAAAAAGAGAAGCTCCTGTTCCCATGGAAACGTGACCACTTTCTATGATCATGGAGCTCATTCGTCTGGACTGTTCCAGCTTGGGAGTCTGGTAAAGACACACAGTGTGGACACAAAGTAGAGATATACACTAGGGTTTGAAGCCTACGGCGAATAATAGCAGAGGCAGCTATTAGTCAGTATGTTGTGCTGCAGTCTACATGTGACAAGGCAAAAAACAAGTAATGCAGTAAAATACTCCTGTTAACCACATCTCTGTTAATTATAAAACACAGCTCTGTATCATAAAAAGTTGCATTTGAATTGAATTTATAATTTAAGAACAAAACCTTGATACTTAATGAAAATGCACACGCTGCGCTCTGCACACTCCTGCTTTAAAAGCATTATTAAACATCACATTCTAACAACTCTAGACTTTATAAAACATCATCTGTCCAATACTTGGTGTGCATGTCTTTAATGTCTTTCACCCTTTGTGTCATTCAGAAAAGCAGAGCCCAGACAAAGGACCGCATTGTAAAACCCAGGACAGTGGAGCTGGTTCTGGTGGTCGACCACACAGAGGTTTGATTCCAACAATTTTCACATCTCTGACTGATCTGTTACTGCAGATAGATTATTGAAGTGGAATGATTATATGTTATATCCAAGTTGCTCTCACTTGTTTTTCTAATTTAAATATTCATTTCTTGCAGTATAAGAAGTTTGGCAGTAAGAAGACCATGACGACCAGACTTCTTGAAATAGCAAACCATGTGGACAAGGTACATTTGTTATGTAAAATTCCACTTTCCTGGGAAAATAATAGTCAGATATATAAATTAAGGACATGGTATTCTAAGGTTCAAGTTACTTAAAGCTTAATTTTGTGTAATTTTATGTAATTTCCTTTTGCACTGATAAAATACTCCAATTTAACCAGTAATTTAGTCTATTTTCATTGGCTGCAAAGAAGACAGATTTTTCTTGCAATGCAGCACAGCCATGTGTCGAGAACCTCGTCAGATTTCAATTAAATGCAAGAAATTTGTCCTGATACTATTTGTTCTTTAATGGTTGGAATCTGACCAGTGAAAGGAAGGAAAGTTCTCTCAATGTGAAAATCTAACTTATAACTAATCTAACTGTGATTCTTCACACCTTAGCTGAAAAATTTCACACATATCCCACAAATCTCTTTTCATACTCTGAAAGAGTAGAAACAACACAAATGCATAATTAGGCGGCACTAGACACAACAGTTGTTTCCTGTTACAACATTGTGTGTTTATATCATTATGTGTTCCTTCACATTCAAAAATAGCGTCATGAGCAATGTACTTGACAATTAATTCAGTTTTATTAATTCTCCTGTCCTGTTTGTGCTGTTATGCTGATCTGTATCAGCTGTATCGTCCTGTGGCTCTTCGTGTGATGCTGGTCGGTCTGGAAATCTGGTCATACAGAGATCAGATAGAAGTCAGCACCAATCCTGAGCTCACCCTCGGTCGCTTCCTTGAGTGGCGTCAGCGCAGCCTGCTGCCAAAGATCAAACACGACAATGCACAGTTCATCACGTAAGATGCTTAATCTCAGTAAAACAATATTGATTGAAGATGGCATAATCTGTTAGAGCTGGGATCCAAAAGGTTTTATCTCTTCTTTATTCAGAGGTGTGGATTTTGATGGTTCCACAGTCGGCTTAGCAAACACCAATGCAATGTGCACCTCTAACTCTGGAGCTGTCAACGAGGTGAGTATACTTTTTTGTGTAATGCTAATTATAATTTCAAAAAATTATAAGGAAATTCATTAGTCATGTGACTGTTATGTGACTCCACAATTGTCTACTACACTCACAGGACCATAACAATAATCCAATAGGAGTGGCTTCTACTATTGCACATGAGATGGGGCACAACTTGGGCTTGTCCCATGATACTGAGAACTGTGTCTGTGGCACCTCACTATCAAAAAAAGGCTGCATCATGGCTGAGAGCGTTGGGTAGGCTCAGTTCTTACTTGCAAATTAACTCCCCCAAACCTACTATTTTTAAACCCAAAGTAAACTCAATATCTGTACTTGTCTTGGTATCTCTTCGTCTAGTCTTGTGTATCCACAGCAGTTCAGCAGCTGTAGCCAGCAGCAGCTCAGCAGGTTCCTGGAGGAGGTGAACCCTGCCTGTCTGTTGAATATTCCCTCCACTGATCGCATCTATGGAGGGCCAGTGTGTGGAAATGGCTTTTTGGAGCCTGGAGAGGAGTGTGACTGTGGCACTATAGAGGTTTGTGCTTGCTATCAAAAAACAAATAACGTAAACAATTTACATAATCTGAGATTGGATTGTAATGTTTTGCATACTTGTGTCTGCCTCATAGGAATGCAAGAACCCCTGCTGCAATGCCACTACCTGCAAACTTAATGCAGGAGCCCAGTGTGCTGAGGGAGAGTGCTGCCACAGGTGCCAAGTGAGTAATACTTACTATGCCATCTCTATATCAGTGAAGTCACACTGATAATAATTGCGTTACCATAAAGCTAGACAATGTCTGACTGTGCCATCTGGCTAGTTATACAGAGTTTACGCATTTCAGTAGGCGGTACATCACCATCTGTGCTTCTCTCCACTGTGCAGCTTAAACCGAAAGGCAGTGTCTGTAGACCAAAAGCAGGAGACTGTGACCTGGCAGAATATTGCACTGGCTTCTCTGCTTCCTGTCCGACTGATGCCTACACACAAAATGGCCTGCAATGCAACCGTGGAAAAGGATACTGCTACAATGGACAGTGTCCTTCACGTCAGGAGCACTGCAAGAGACTCTGGGGACCAGGTAAAACACTAATTGAATTTACCGAATTACAGTGTGGATTAGATATTATTTAAGTCCAATCAGTACTGGTACATTTTTAGCAATGTTGTTTGTTATGATTCTGTTTAGATGCTGAAGTAGCTGTAGATGCTTGTTTCTACGTTCATGGAAACTGCAGAAAGACATGGTTTAGCCAGAGGTGTTTGAGCAGGTATGTAATCAAAAGCCAAAACATCACTATAATAGTGCATATTAAATGCTGTACTGTTGGTTTTAGACTCATTGTATCGTGGCTTTTGGTCATAGTGATCAATCCTGTGGTAAGCTTTTCTGCTCGGGAGGTTGGGAGTTTCCAGTTACATCCAGGAAGTCCTTTTACCAAGTAGGAAATGGAGACATATGCAATGAGGCAACAATGAACCCTGAAGATAACTACCCTGCAGATCTTGGTATGGTACCTACTGGCACCAAGTGCGGCAACAACATGGTAAGAAAACTGAACTGAACAGAACCTATTCGTACTGCAAATATGTGAACCATGTGAAAATCCTTACAATGTCTTTATGTGTCTTTCAGGTATGTTATGAGCAACAGTGTCAAGATATTAAAAACCTAAATGTGTACGGAACAAAAGACTGCTCTGCCAAGTGCAACAACCATGGGGTGAGACATGTGATAACGTCAGAGCACACAACATTGTGCAGCATATAAATCTGACTGTAAAACTGACTGTAGGTGTGATCTCTGACAGGTTTGTAACCATGAGCGCAAGTGTCACTGTGACCCCGGCTGGGCACCACCTTTCTGTGATGTGGAGCAGTCTGAACTGCCTGAAGGTATTGTTCATGTTATGCTCGTCCGTCATCACATTCACATGCATGTGCTGATAGTCAGTATCTGTGTGTGTGCCTCTTGATGTGCTTGACCTTTTAATAACCATGCTTTACATGTGACGGTTGTGTAAAGCTCTTATGTTGTTTTTCAATAACGATTCATTCACTGGAAAACATTTCTCATAGACTCAAACAATTGTGCTCTGTTCTGATCAACAAAGCTGCTGATTAAATGGAATTTCCACCATTAGCTTGTACAAATGCGATAATGATGTTACAGTGAATTTAGTTTCTTTGGCAGGTGACATATGCTGTTTCATACTCAATCAGAGGGTGTGTTATGTGTTTGTGCAGACACAGGTTTGTTGGTGTTTATTGTTTCTCTGGCGGTTGGCATACTTCTGTTGCTGGTCCTGGCTATTGGGGGTTTGATGTGCTGCATCAAAAAAAGGCAACCTTCAAAGAGGTACAGAAAATAGTTTCTTTCCTTTCTCTCAGTCTGTTAGATCACTGCTCCTTGTACATCAACACTGACAAAGCATTTTATCCAACTTTAATGTTGGCATCTGTATTTTTGTTTAGATGCCTCCAGTCTACCTCAGGACAATTCAACCCAGTGTTTCGGTCAAGCAGTACACGAGGCAGCCCTCGTATGGGGACCACACACATAAGTCAGCCAACATTTGTGGAGTCTACAGCCACTCAAGCCTGCAAACCTCTGTTCTCTACTACTGCCAGACCACAAATCGGAGCGCCGAAGCCCAGCAGAGCAGCTCCAGAGGTGAGCCTTCCATTTGGATCTGTTTAATTTTGTATTTTGCACATTAGATGTGATTTTTTTTTTGCACTTTTCCACTGTGGTGATTACTTTTAGATAACTGGTGCAAATCTAAAGCTACATAAACACACTCTAAAAACTAATAAACTCCACATGTGCAATTAAAAATCGTAAACTTTTTTGTTACAGTTACAATTATTCGAAATATTATTTTATTTTGTGACTATTGATATTTAAATTTTTTATAAAAACTTAAACAGAAACAGTAGTTGTATTTCCCAGTGTTGTAATTTAAATTTTGTATTCGGCTATCAGGTAAATCTCTGAGGATTTAAACCCACTATTATTTTTATTCAGTCATACCAATCTCTAGTTATTTTGATTCAGTAACAATGTAATTTATTTTTAAACAAACTTTTTTTTATAAAGTACTAATCAAGCTTTATCTTT
>OMLM01000451.1:61658-71741 GCA_900302695.1 Helostoma temminkii
ATGTGCAATTAAAAATCGTAAACTTTTTTGTTACAGTTACAATTATTCGAAATATTATTTTATTTTGTGACTATTGATATTTAAATTTTTTATAAAAACTTAAACAGAAACAGTAGTTGTATTTCCCAGTGTGGTAAATCTCTGAGGATTTAAACCCACTATTATTTTTATTCAGTCATACCAATCTCTAGTTATTTTGATTCAGTAACAATGTAATTTATTTTTAAACAAACTTTTTTTTATAAAGTACTAATCAAGCTTTATCTTTGTTTCTCTTGCAGCCACCTAAGAATGTGCGAACTGTACCTCAGCCATCAAATATTCAACAAGTAATCAAATCTGATGCTTTGTCTTTACTTAATGTAAATGTAGCATTCATCATATTAATGATGGTCATTTGGGTTTTACAGCCAGTAACTAAATGTATTCCTTTAGGTTGTGAAGCCATACATGAAGCCATCAGCTGTGTCAAGCAAGCCAGTCTACCCTGAGGTAAAGCTGCACACAAAACTTTTTAATATTTCTTATTTTCTTATTAAGGACTCCAATTGTTTGCTGTGTTCATTTATGTATTAATTGTTCTCACATTTTTTGTCAGGCTAAGCCACTACCTCCGTCAAGACCTCTGCCACCACTTACTGCCAAACCAGTAAGTGACATTATTAAACTTGCAGCTGTCACAGTTTTTCCATTCACATATTTAATTGTTCTCGCCATTGCAACTATTCTGAAATGTGAACATCTGCCCTTAAGATGATGAAACCAAAGCCTATGGTGCCTCCAGTGAAGCCAAAGCCTTCTGCAGTATCATCTCCACTGCCACACACTCAGCTGGTATGTAGCAGTTCACAGTCCAGTTATTCAAGGCATTTAGATTTATAAAGATGTCTGTGGTTTGGGGAATTACCCCAGCTCAGCAGTGTAATGAGGAAGCACTGGCTCTTTGTTAGTGGGTTAGTAAGGGCATGCACTTCTCCCGGCCACCACAGAGTAGCTATGAGATAGGCATTTCTTATAGTAATCTACACATGAGATTAGGTCGGAAGAAACAAGCAGTTGTGGTAAAAGAAGACCATTCAAAGTATGTGTGTTAACAGTGTTTGTTTGTTTTTCTAGCTTGCAGAGAGAGCTGTCCTGATGCCCCCCTCCAGGCTTAGATGACAGAGGCCATAATGCAGCGGGGTGTAAACACTGGGATCCTCTGACAGGGGACATGTTTTTCTCTCACACAGACGGACCAAGAAAATCCACTCAGGAGACACTTGTTTGTTTTAAAGTGGAAACAAGATCCACTGAAGAATCAGCATCAATAAATGACAGACTTTTCTATGTGTCACTGAGGATTACTGCTGTCTGTGTCTTGCTTATGTAATCCTTCAGTATGCTGAGGAAAACCTGAAGCCATGATTGACAGACTGAACTTCTGTGCTTTTTAAATGACAAATGGCCGTGCTGCCATGATAATGTTTTTTTATTTTCTAAGGGAAATGTCTGCCTTGACGCCTCTGGAGTATGTGAACACTTTAGGAGGCAATTGCACTTTCAATGCTGTAACTGTTTTGCTAATTGTCACTACTCCCTCAGTGGTTTTGGTACTGCTTTTTTAATAAATAACTCTTGAGGGATTTTAAAATGTGGCACCTATATGGTCACTTTACAGATTTTAAAATTAGGTATGCATCACAAACGTACAACGTGTTCTTTAACTTTTTTGTACTATGCTTGACTTTGTGAGACCGATTATCACAAGCAGTGCTGTGTTTTATGTTGACTTGATTTACTGATTGCAGTTCTTTAAGGGATTTTATAACCTATTGCACATTCTATGCAGCAAATATGATCACACACACAATGCCAATGAGTGGTATCTTTCTTTACAATAAGGATTCTGCAAACTGAAAATGTATTTAAACTGTTCCTATTTATTAAGATATTTCTTTTGTCTGGATTATGGAGCTTACAATAAAAATGAATGCTCACTATCAGTCAATTTCTCCATCTTCATTTCTAGACGCCACAGTCTGCGTTGCCATGGTTAATTAGCGGTCACCTAGCGACGCCTTAAACAACCTCTTGTCGAAGTGAGCTAATGAGTTAGCTGTAGCTTAGCTCAGTCGAGCACTTCGGATCTTTACAAACTGTTCAGAAACCGACGCCGCTTAAATAATCATGGACCGAGAACTGAACGAAGAGGAACTGCAGGATTTGTACGCATGGATAGACAAAATACCTCTGTCCCGACCTAAAAGACACATCACAAGAGACTTCAGCGACGGAGGTAGTTAACTTGTGTTTGCTAGCAGTCCACAGCTAACTTAACAAGCTCAGGCGTAATATAACCTCAGAATTGTGTCAAGTAGGCCTAACATTAACATGTCATGTAGTTTCTTATTCATAAAGTGCATCAGCTCTGATGAATATTTATTTTCTCTCTGTAGTTATGGCTGCTGAGGTTGTAAAATATTTCTTCCCAAAGTTTGTTGACCTGCACAATTATATTCCTGCAAACTCCACACCACAGAAGCTGAGTAACTGGAGCCTCCTCAATAGGCAAGAGACTTGTTTTTTATTATTTGTTTATGTGGTGCGCAAGGATCTGGCTGATGAGCTGTATTCAAGGTGTACACTTAATGTAGGTTGTGAATAAGATAGGAAGTAAAGTCATGTGAACGCACAGCCACTATTAGAAAATAAATATTACAGCTGGAAAAAATCACTTTTAATAACATATAAATCGCTGTTAACATGCTCTTATCTCCCCAAAACTATTTTACACACAGCCAATAAAAAGTCACAGTGACAATTTAAATCACTTATTAGAAAATACACTGCTTCGGTGTTTGCCATCAATAAATAAACACTGAGGCAGAACATTTGTTTAGCACACACACCCACTCATCCTTTTCCTGGCCACGGATAAGGCACATAGCCAGCCACAGTTTTCTGGGACATCATTCTAAACACTCTGGCCCCTATAGTGTTTATCACCATCGTGCATCATCGGCTACATCACTTTCAGTCTACACCTCTTCAATCTATTTATTTGTTGTTTTCTGTGGACAGGAAAGTCTTCTCCAAGCTGAACCTTCACGTCCCTGAAGAGACGATGAAGAAGATCGTACTGAGCACTTCAGGAGTGATAGAGCCTGTACTGAGCACTCTCAGGGAGAAGATAGAAAATAAACTGGAGCACACTGCAGACAATACACTGGTGTGCAATGTCTGTGGATGCGTCTGTGTGCTTAGAGACATACTTTTCGTCACTTTGTGTCTGTTTTGCTAATGTTTGTCACTTTGGTCATCGCTCCCTTAATATGAGCAAAGCATTGTAGTTGGACATAGACATTTGAAATAAATGTTCCTTTTGTTCTCAGGACATGGAATATTATGACACCAGGAACCAGGAGAAAGGTAGAGTTGCTGATCTTGTGCCTGTTGCCTTATTTGACCTTACAGCAGAAGTTGAAAGTTGCAAAATTGCGATTAAGTCAGCAAATTCAACTTAATTACACAAACAGAAAGTAACAATTTTAGTAACAATATGACGTGTGTGATATACTGTATACTTAATTTAGTTATCATCATCATCAGCTGACATAGCCTAAATGAAGCCGCACAGTCCAAAATGTGTCTTAACTGGCACAAGGAACAAAGTGGGTGTAAAGTTAACCTGTTTGAAATTGTGTTACTGGTCAGCTGACAAAGACAAAACCAGTATATACAAAACAAACTGAGGCATTTTTGTGTCTGTGAGGAACGTTTGCTGTCTCTGAAATGATTTTTCATATTGTCAGCATTTGTGCCCTGCCAACAGCTCTCAATTAATCTTTCTCAGAGATAGCACTGACCACATAAACATAAGACATAAACATGTCTGCATTTAACAGTGACAGGACTGATTAGAAAATACCACGACCTTTAGGGAGTGAATCTGTGACGTGTTTTCTTTCTTCCGTTTCCCCACACCTCATCCGTCCTTGAAACAACCCTGTAAAGCTGACCTCAGGCCAGCACCTCCTCCCTCTGCTTTTTCCTCTTCCATTTGCACTCCATTCACTTATCAGACACGCAGCTCAGGTCTTCATATCAGCTCCCAACATCACCAGATGGCCTTTATTGCTGGTCTGAGCTCGATGGAGCTTGACGAACTTAGAGACCTCCTTATTTTCCTCTTTGTTCTTTTTCTAATCTTACTCCTACCTCTTTCTGCTTATGGTCATTGCCTGTTTGCTTCCTGAACTCTTTCCCTCTCTACCATAGTTTTATACATTTTTCATGAATCTATAAATTCATTAGATAAATTCTTTCAGGTCAAAGTACAGCAGAGTTTTCACAAATATCATATCTTTTGTTTGTTGTCTTCAGAAATTATTCAAACTGAAGCAAAACGTGTGGCTCAGCTACAGGGAGAAGGAGAACAGATGAAAAAAGATGAAAAGAGCAAGCTGAAAAACAGGTATGAACTTAATCAATTAATAGCAGTGTAATTAATAATAATATATATAATAATTCATAATGTTTAATGTTAATGCTTTTTTGTATAGTAAACCACAGCACACAGTGCAGTTGTACACAGACATGGACCCTACTGTTCGACTAATCCTGCAGGAAAAGGAACAAGCTGTCATGGCTTTGCAGGAGACTGTGGAGGTATACACACACACACACACACACACACACACACACACACACACACAGACCTCTTCAGTGTTACAGCGCAAGTTCCAAAAACATTAGCAATAGAGGCAGGTTTGAGACATCACAGCAGGGATGTGCATCATAGACTTGTGAGACTCAAACTCACTGGGTTCTCACCACTGTAGGTTGTTTGTTCAGAAGATTGCTGTGTCTGAAACCTGCTGAGAGTTGAATTTATACGCTCCTACTGTCTGATGTAATGAGCAGAAAGGGTGACATCACTTTTCTTGGAAGAGCAGAGGAAGTCCTGTTAGATGCTTCTTTCTAACGTGATTCTGTTTTCTTTGACATGAGAAGAGAAGCGGCTTTTGAACTCGCTATGAAGTTTCTTTTATTCAATTAAGGAGCAATGCAAGAGACCTATTCAGGTGGGGTACGTTTGATTGTTTAGGACACATAACCTTTCCACAACATAAATAAACTAAAGAATTTTCTTTTAAACATGTTAGATGCTTTTTTGGGCCACATCCAGCTTTCTACAGGATTAATAGAGTCAGCATTATGGGAGGGGCAGGAATATCTACAACACATCTACTGGGATATTTTGAACAGCTTCTTAGTGACGATGATGATAGAGGGACACTTTCTACCCAGCTGTCAGGGAACAAGGTTGAGACAGAGACCAAGATTTCTGAAGCTTCCAGATGATTTAACATCTGTTGTATCTTGGGGATAAAGATGAATCCACAGGAGATGGGTATATAGAGAAGGGAGTGAATGCCTGTCAGAAACTTCATTTGTTCACAGCTCCTCCACATTACAGGCAATGAGCTTGGTTCTCCAGTGCAGCAGGCGGTCTGGATAGCTGGCAAGAGATCTAGGTTATTAATCAGCATGACAAACTGAGTAATACCCATGTCACAAAGAGGTCAAACAGGCTGGTCAGGAACTTGTTCAGCTTCCAGGCCAGAGAGAAGATGGAAGAGCGATCCAGACTGTGTTGACTCTTGTGCCCTCCTGGGTTCCATCTATAAACTGAAAGCACACTTTTGGCAATCTGGCGTTAGTGAAGAGACCCTCTATCAGGTTTTGGAGGGAGGAGTCAGGGGATCTCCACTTGCTGTGTTGAAGCCTGGAAACAATCCTGGGTGTAAGAGCTCTTTCAAAGAGCAGCACTAAGTTTTCCTCAGAAGCAGGGTCTGTTTTTTTCTGAGGAAGCTAGAAACAGATAGCCTGTGCCATTCTGGGGAAACTAGAGGTGACAACCTGGTGACAATAACATGCTTGAGGGTGTGGGGAATAAAAATGAAATTCGCAAAGTCTCCCTTGGGGTTTACGCTGCTTTTTAGAGGTCAGAGTCCAGAAAAGAAGTGGCTGGTAAGATGGAGATGCCTCTTCTGCAGAACTCACACACACACATACAGATACAACACATCCAATTCATTACTAACGCCTCCACCCCTCTTAAATCCCTGCTATACAGATTCTGTGACTGATTTTATGTAACAATGCAACACTGAGTTTACAAGCATCTTTAAAAATGCAAATACACAAAAATGTATTAGAAATAATAAGAAAAGCAAATTTGGTCTCCAGCCTCTTTTTAACAAACATGCCTATCCAATTTATTCATTACAGATATGAAGACAATGGACTGGGGATCATCCTCTTGCTGTCTGTCAAGCTGAATTGATTAAAAACAAGCATTCTCAACAACAAATCTTTTTAAATGTGATAGCCCTGGAATTCATGTTTGAATAAATAGAACACAGTGAAATTCAAAATGAAGGATTCATCCCACTATGACTTTTTACAAATCTGTTGCCAATATTTCAGAGTCTGTGTCTACATCTTTATATTCTAAACATGAATTCTGATAACCTTGAGATGTTTCCTCAAGATGTATTTTCTGATATAAACAGTTAATACATTGTCAGTCATTAATATGTTTAAAGTTCACATGAGTCCAGTGGGAATATTTGGTGAAGTCTTAAAGCAAACATGTCGACCTGGCTACAAAAATCTGAGCTGACTGACTGAAGGCTGCTCATGTGTGGAATCTGGCTGCTATGGCAACAGCTGGCAGGTGGCTTCAGTAAACATGTGAAGTGTGGTCATGTGACAAAGTGATGCGATAGCAGCAACATTGCCAACCTTGGAGGTCTGTGCGTGTGTGTGTGTTTAGGTTTGCGCATTTCTGTGTTACCAGTGATGTTCAGACAGTTACCACGTTAATTTAGATCATTAAAACACTAAATGTTTTAGAAAAACACAGGTGATCTTGGTCAGCAGTTTCTGTCATATTTCAAGTGACACAAACAGTATGTTGAATAATGAATATTCACAGGAAGCTTGTCATTTCTATGACACAAATATACTTAAGAAATAAAAAATGATGCACCACCATGAATAAATTTTTACCCTAAATTCCTTCCCTCCACTCCACTGTTACAATCATTCATATGGTGCATCACAGCTGTCAGACAGCGCAGTGTTTTGACAGAAACATCACATTAATGAATGAATACATTTCACTTGTGCTTCATTTCATCTTATGAATGACTAATATTCTTATGAAGACACCTTTGTCTTGTATCAGTGAGGCTTAAGGCCGGTTATGAGGTACACATTGTATGGTCCAAATTACAGGAGAATTTTCTGCAAGTATTATTTGGAGGTAAGAATTAATTTTGTTAGTGCAAACTAACATCAATAACTGCTAGCTATCAGATATCAGTATTTATTAATTATTTGTTAATGGACTGTGAAGTCCTGTGGCTGTATGCTGTATGTGAGTTGTTGGTTTTTTTTTCTATTATTACTGTGATGAGATTAGGTCAGTTTCTCGTATCAAATCAAAGCCACTGATGGAGTATAAAATGAGGTGGATGTCTTACCTATCCTGTCCAATCTGTCTATTGCGACAGTCTCAAAGGCTCTTCTCATCATGGGGTACTCCTCTAGTACCTCATTGAAATTGTCCACAGAGAGAGAGTACAGGCGACAGTAGGTGTCAGCTCTCACACTGGCCGTCCGTCTGCCACGGGTCAGCAGACAGATCTCTGGGAGAGTGAAAGAAAATCCAGGCAAGAGATGGTGAGATCACAAAATGGCAGAGTCCTAGATTTGAGGGTGTCAGACAGTGACATAAAACAGAGCAGAGCTAAACAAGGAGAGGATTGTTGAGCAGTCTGATATTCATACGCAACTACAAACTGCTATTTTCAGACAATGAAACCTACTGTAAATGTGAAAAATTGTCTAGGGTTGTACAAAACTGTATGTGAATGTGAACTGTATGAGAATGAAAGTGGTTTATGCATGCAGTGGCTGAGTGTAGTCGGTGTGACCCGCTGACAGTAACACTGAGTATTTCCTCCAGCACTGGAACAGCACTGACAGCCATGTGAAGAAAGCACACTATATTTGGAGATGTGCAGCTAAGCTTCATTACATTCAGTTGTTACCCTTCCCTTCCCCTAGTATCTTTCTTCTTCTACGGGCTGGGGCTGACAGTTGTCTTGACAACCATATGCCCTCCTTTTCCCCTGCCTCAAAGGTTGACCTCCTCTGACTCTTTGTGGGAAAGGAGGAGAAATAATGAAACGTGAGTAAGCTTTATTAAGGACATGTACAGGGGCACTACACTGGCATGGCCTGTAACTGCTGGCTCATGACTGTAGTGTCCAGCAGGATGGCGTCAATTATTAAAAACCATCACAATTCCAGCCATTGGAAGAATACAGTAATTTAATATTCTTGGAAATATGCTTATTTGCTTATTTGCCAGGGGTTAAATGAAGATTGATGAATTGACGTGCCTGTCCATCCTGCCTTTGATTAGTTTATTAGCACGCATCCTGGAAACAGTGGAAATGGCCTGGATCTGTTCAAAGATTAAATGCATATCATATAAGTCTTTACATTATAGCTTCTGTATTGATTAAACAATAAAGAGATAATATGTTATTTACTCTGGAGGTGGTAGTCAGGCTACCTGTTTTGCCCTGTTTCTAATTGTTATGCTAAGCTAACTGCCTGCTGAATGTAGTTTTAATATCGACTATTTTAAAAGACAGATTAGGTTCTGTTGCATATAAAGACATATAAAGATCTCTGATGCATACTGTACATACAGTTACATTCACGTTGAATTCTGCACTTACTGAGTCAGGATTCAGTAGCTTTGTAATTAAAGGTTACTTAAATGTGACTTTGAGTATAACAGTATTTCCTGTCTTTCTCATAATCTGCGTGAGGATTTATATTTCCTTGTAATATTAATGACAACTCTCGCTACTGTATAGTAGTGATTAGGCTGTTCATGGTCAGCTGCTATAATGGAGGTAAAAGCATCATTATACACTGTACAATAAAACTGAAACGTCAGTGGAATGACATCTGTAACTAAAGACAACTGAGACTGGTGAAGTGAACATTTAATGAAAAACTTTAAATGCTCCAGTTTTCATAAACTGTCACTTGGGATCTTCCTTGTTATACCTACTATACATACACAACTATTTGCATATTGCTAGCATCATCACTGTGCAGTGGGGAAATGCTGTGAAAGGATAATAATACTAATGAAACCATTGTGGTTGCATTAAAAAGCTGTTCAAATCACTGGTTAACCATTTATCACTTGTGGATAAATGGTTGCTGCCATCCTGAAAATACAGAGAAATTCAGGATGGGAGGTTCTATCTGTGATCACAGCTGCTTTAAGCTTTTCCTGTAGTCTGCACTGCACTGGTTCCTCTTCTCGATAGTTTAATACATAATGTACCAAATTCTCTTTGTGATATGACCTGATATGTTCACAGGGAAACCCTTTACCCATGTTTCTTTGCCATACTGACTTTTAGATTCTAAAGAATGAAGCCGGTTCTAACAGACGAAGGAGTCTTGATTTGGTGATGAGGATGATTTATCAGGTATCTTGGCTTGGGTTTAGAGAATAAACATTTACAACAGAAACCCAGTGTTACAAACTGGGGGTAAAGGACTTGAAAGGATTTAGTATCTGCTAGACACAAGATGTTCTAGCGAAAAATGCTATTGAGTCACAATAAGCTTAACCCTGCTTTAAATTTTCTGTTTTCTTAATCTGTCTCTTACAAGCCTCTGAGCTTTATACAGTTATAATATTAAGGTGTTGGGATGCCCCTTCACTTCCTGAGGCTTTCCATCTGTACTTGCATCCTCAGTAAATTATTTCAATTACAAGAAACAAAAGTGATTATGAGACAATTGTGTTGACAGTTCAGACAAGTTATGGCTTTACTGCAAATATAAACGGACTCATGCAGCTGTATAAATCTCAATATTTTCGATAAATCAAGGTTAGGATTACATAGTTATTTTATGACTATGTTATATGACAACTCTGTCAGTGCCCTGAGAGCTGCAGTGTTCTGTCGGACAGTGATTTTGAAAATAAAA
>OMLM01000451.1:71761-93454 GCA_900302695.1 Helostoma temminkii
AAAAAAAAAAAAAAAAAAAAATACAAAGTTACTTTCTTTTTCAAAATGTGCTAATACAATAATGGAGCTAATTCACCAAACTAGCACGTTTGAACTGTCTAAAAGAATATGATATGATGTGCCAGTAGTATGATGAAAGATTAAATATACTATACTAATAATATATATATATACTATATATTTAGCTTGCCAACACTATGCATGTTTTGCTACTTACTAATTGAGAGAGTTTACCACAGCTACATATTTCTGGAGTGGTTAAACTACACTGTCACTCCAATCCAAGAACCATGTCTAGTTTTGTGTATGAAGAGAGCCTGTGGTCCTCCCTGGTGGCAAGGATGGCTGTGTGCTTGACATTACAAATGGCTCCGTCATCACTTTTCTGCAGTGCTAATTAACTGTTATTAATTGGGTGTGCATAGGTGTGATGTGTGTGTGTGCTTGTGTGTGCTGTGCTGCCACTCCAACAGTGCCCTAGGCTGCTGGCACATTAACGTTACTGCCAGTGAACTCTGGTCTGCTGCAGACGGTGCACGGAGTTAAAAATGCTGCCCAGACCATCAACCCATGAGACTTAAAAATACTGTGTGTGTTTGTGCAGGCTGATGTGGGTTTATGGGTAGTGAGGGCGGCAGAGGCACAACATGTTTCTAAACGGCCACTGAGAAACAACAGTCCGCGAAAGTGGGACAGAAGTAGCTGAAAGGCAAGACTGCACAAGAAGTCCAAGTAAAATGTCACGGTGTTTTCTCTTTACATGCTTGTTGCTATGATTCTTATGTAAATAGTAAACAGGCAGCTGTAATATCGCTGTAGTGAACTGGAGATTTGTAAGGTAAATAACATTTGCCTGGAAGTAATGGACAGAACAGAACAAATTCATTCAACATACAGAATAGAGGAGAATACAACAGATAACAATGGAACATGGTTCAGTCATGGGATGCATTCTACTCTATTCTACTATCTTCTATTTTGTTCTATTTGTACAACAGAGTAGAACAGAATAGAGCAGCAAACAGAGCAACAAACCTCCAAAGTAGGAGCCATCCATCAGCTTCATGCCGATACTTCCTTTGGTCAGGACACTGACCACCCCGTGTTGGATGAAGTACATCTTCTTGCCGATGGTGCCCTCTCTAATGATGTAGTCTCCGGGCTGGAAGACTTCAAATCTCAGTTTAGTCAGCATGGCTGTCACAAAGTTGGGATCGGCATTTGCAAACAGTGGCATGGAGGCAACCAGCTTACGGCAATTAAAGTTGACGATTTCCTATATGGTGACAGAAAAAAAATAGATTTATCTTGCGGATTTGCAAATTTGAATAAGTATCGACTTACTTTTGCGTGCATGGAATCACAAATCACTTTAAAATGATGTGTTTCTTTCTTTTAAAATGTAATTACTTTTCATCATAATCTGGTAAAACGCTCAGATGACTTCACTGATCAGCTGGCAATTTAGTAAATTAACAATGGGTAAATCAATATTGAGGATGGACTACATTTTTTGCTATGTTTAGAAGAAGCAACCATACAGTAGCTGAGCATTATGATAAATTTATTCTTATCCACTTACTCAGAACACAGTCAAGATATTTGTGGTTGAATGAGCACATTACAGTGGTTTGGTGTTTTCATACCTCACGTAAAGGCTCATTAAGCTCCTCCAGGATGCTTTCTTCATCAAACATCTTGCCCTGGTATCGGTGCTCATAGTAGTCGTGGATTTTTTGTCTAAAGTCAGCCGGCAACTTGTGAAATGACATGTACTGCTCCACTTGTTTGTACTAGAAGCAGAGAAACAGAAGCATAAATCAATGAAAACAGGACTCAGCAACTTAAATGTGACAACAAGAGGTTGTCTATCATACTTGACACTGATGTATTAGTGGCAGAAATTTCACAGCATCATAGTTTCACTTGACAAGCTGAAATAAATTTGTTAATCATGTGATTCTTGTAGCATAGTTTAGCATTTACTAAACTACTGCAGCTGTGGAAACCAGGCATTTCAAATTTTTACTTAAGCTGACTATTTCTCAATCTGATCATTGAAATTTCTACAGTTAGGATTTCATGTGTGCGGTTTTTGATATGTACAGCTCTGTAAACACGATGATCCTGTGATCCATTTATGGCTTGTACCTATGGGAGGAAAACTGTGATGAAGCTGTTAAGGAAACATGACAGCACTGTAAAACCCCACGAGGATTCATCACGCTCTACTGTGCTTAGAGAAGAAAGATGTTCCTATTGTACATCTTAATCACAGCCTGCCTCTCTCTCTTGCACTCTGGTTTTCCAAAAGCTTTATTTTGAAGGGAGAATCTACTGCAAATATTGGCAGCTTTGCCGCAGGGAAAACATGTAATATATATATGAAACAGCTCTTCTACAATCTACGAACACTGTCATAAAGAAAAAATAAGACACAGGTAAATAATTAAATAGAACCAGTGGGAATGTGTGTACTTGAGTTACTATTCTGAGAGCCAGAGAGTGTGTTATTTATATTGGAACTGATAAATATGTAACTATGCGACTTAAAAAGAATGCGGCTAAAAAGGAAGTTGGATGTGGCACATCATGTTTGTTCAGTGGAGGGTCAAATTGAACCCGAGTGATTCACACCATCCCAATTCACTACTGTAATGTTTATCTACATAAAATGCAGTCTGTCCACTTCTCTCCACTCATTATGACGCTCCATAGCACATTTTATGCTTGGATTCCCTGTGAAAATAGCAGCTTGGATCTACTATATGATTTTTCCTGTAACATGGAATTGCATGGTACTGTATCAGTTGTGGAATAAATCCTGCTATTATTTTCTATTTCGTGTACACAAAAGGCTTTGGGATTGCTTTATTTATACTAAGAAGGGTCGATTCGATGTAGTTTCATGCATCAGTGTCTTCCTATAGACAATACCCTGAGGCTGAAAAGTGGAGACATTAATAGCATTTTATAAAAACAGGCCAGCAAGACAAACCCATGCAGCAACTAGAACAGACCAAGATTCAGAAAGATGCAATAACCAGTGTATGTAACTCCTAAAATGATAAAACACTGTATGTTGTGGACCAACAACAGAAAAAATGTTTTATCAGTAGTGCAACAAATCCACATGGACCTGTTGAATTGCTTTTAAATGTTACATAAGACCTCTCTCTCCCATGTATGTGTGTTTGTGTGTGTTAAGCAGTGTGAGTTAACTCTCTGTGGCATAAACTGTCAATTGGAGTAGTAGGTTTCAGGCTGAGTGTCAGGGCAGATGCTGCTCCGTCCACCACAATACTTGAAAAGTTTCAAACTAAGTTCAGATATGACGGGTATGTGAGGCAAGTATGGCTAATTGTTAAACAGCTTCAAACTGCCCCCTAAATAGTTGCAATGTTTATAGTGCCAGTTACTGGCAGTAAAAGAAATTGATTATACCCTGTTGAGCACAGCCTTCGTTGTTTACAGCCCAACTGTCATTTGGCAAAATATATATTAACAAGCAGGATTTATATTTTTTTCTTACACTTTTGCAATAACTGTAATATAGTTTTAACATCAGATAAAGTCAGAAATGTGGCTTTTTGTTTTATTATTTTTTTTTAATTCAGTTTTGGCCAGCTCTGACCAAAGCCTTCAATCTCACTAGATCTAGATCAGTGGGTTTGCATTGATCTCCACTATTATCAGTAATTTGAGGGGGATATATTTTGCAACATGGTTCATGTTTCCAGTAAAAATTCAGAGCTTTGGGCAATTTGAAGCTGTTGACTTTTCATTTGATTTATGTCTTTATGTGACTGAATAACAGGTGGAGATATATGAAAAATTTCCAAGTGAGGTGTGGAAACCAATGCTTTAATCGTCTAGAGTACTGATATGATACCTGCTTGCAATTCAATGTCACACAGTGCGCAGCAGGACCACTGACAATGACCTTGCTTAGTGACACTCACTGTACCCAAAATTACATTTTGTGATAACTGTAAGGTGACATACTGTATGTTTTCCTTAGGGGTATTCTGGGGTACTGCAGGGCTACATGAGAGTTTTTTAGTTTAAAAAATGTCAGTCATGTATACTTCTTAAAATAATTTTACTTCAATTAAAAATGTAAATATATATAAATAGGTTTGATGAACCACAGTTTGTATATATATGCCTATTTTCAATGCAAATGTTTTGGGTGTGTGTTGATAGAGCACTCTGAGCTGGCAAAGACAGTGCTGGAGTTTCTACTGTATGACCCATTGGATCCACATATTACGATATTGTGCCTCCGTTTCTCATCAAAACAAAGCCAAGGAAGAGTTTCATAACTGCAGTTGCTTCCTTGCCATATGGTCAAGGTGTATTTGATTAAAAAAGAATTTTCAAAAGAAGTACAATGTTGAAAAAAGAACCACTGAGTTAGAAAATGGAAGCTTGACCCTGGTAGCTCAAGTGATGCAGTCCTTAATACAGCACTGTATTGTGTCCGTCTCAATATAAAATAAATCAGCAAGTGGATGAACAAGCACTTCATAAAACCTGAGAGGTAGTCTTAAGTTCATTTCTAGTTAGACTATAAAAATCTACTCCATCCTTTTTAATCGTCTCTTGCATCTCTCACATTTATGATTCTTTGACTTTCTCTGCTTACTATTTGCTCTGTACTTGCTGTTTTTAATGACACAGTCATCTCTACATTGTGTCACTTACTAGTCAAGGAAATAACATCCTAAAACAAATTACTTCATCCCTCTCTTTCTTATGTAAACCAGTTTTAATCTCAGCCTCATTCAATCTTAATTAAGATGATGGTTCTGTTAGCATGAAAACCCACTGAAACATTAATGAAAACATTACAGGATGTTAGCTATCTCTTATGATTTCAAGCATCTTGAAAGTAAGCACAAAATCCAGCAAACAATCCTAATGTTGTTTTCAAATTATGAAGCTACAGTCATTTAACACATATGATTACCCCACATCAACAAACTCAAGACAAAGCCAATAAAAAAAAGATTTAAGTTCACTTGCATAAACATGACAAATTCCTCCCTATTTGCAGTGTGTCAGTAATAATAAGGATGCAGCCGACTTTCTGAGTATCCAGCTCGTTCAGTCAAGCATGGGAGGAACTGGGAGGCTCTATTAAGTGTTTCCTGCCTGAAGATTCAGTGTGAGATAGTCTCAATTAAACTGCAATGACATCTCTCTCTCTTGTTTCCCTGCTCTTTAAAAACAAGTTGTTGTTGATAGAGTTTCATTGACTCAGCATTAGACTTATATTAGCAGCTATGTCTTGAAATTTAGCAAGTCAGGAGTCAGGAGGAGACTTAAATGGCCTGGTATTTTCAAAATAAAATAAAATGTTCTCACTATTGTGTAACCATGGAAGCCGGAATATAAATAGATTAATAGAGAAGCTGAAAATGAGGAAATAGTATGAAAGTGTGTTTTGGAAATCCATACTTGTGTTAGGAGTCATGGAAGAAACAATGATGTTGGTCAACATGAGCTGTCACATACTCTTTCAGTTACATAAAACATTTAAATTACTATATGAAGGACACAGTATATACCATGAAACATAATTAATAATATCTACCACTGAAGATACTGAAAGACAGCACTGAAATTCTACGATCATCCTAAACTCTACTAATAATAGAACAGTGTCCATCATATTCTGTAAAATAAAACACTGTGACCAAGATGCTTTACATTACATTTGTGAAATCAAATCTGCTCCTCCCAGTCTGCGAAAGAGGCTGAGGAAGCACAGGGTTTTTTTCTATGGGACATAAAGCCCCTATGGAGTGCGAGCGTGATACATGGCTGTCACTGTAAGCTGCCATGAAGGGATAGGAGAAATTGAATTGGGCCTCCTATTAAAGGACACTCACTCACCGTCAGGGCTCAGGATGTGACAAGGCTAACATTTGTGTGTGTGTGTGACATTCTGACTGTATGAAACCATAGATGACTTAAATTGTATCTATTAGATCATTGCCTAAAGAGCACAGACAGAGGCACTTACATTCTCTTAACATACTGAATACTGAATGACAATTTATTTATTTTTCATTTAGTTTACAAACAAACAAAAAACATTTGATGGGGATAATATGCACAAGCGTGTGATTGTGAAAAAACTGTGGCTGTAAATGTGCTGCATAAAATGAGAAATCCGATTATTTGGGCCCTCTTTATTCATTCTACAAGAGATCACCCACTGTTCAAATTTCAGGTGAAGCTGAGCATGAAACAACATTCTTGACCCTAGAAACATGTTATTAAATCAAGGTCCACTTACGAGCTATTTCTGGACTCATATGAGCCGTTTCTCATCTGTGGTCCAAAGCTGCAGCTTTCTCTCTTTTGTTAAATACAGATGATGTATTTAATCAAATCTAAGTGTCGCTCCACAGATAGTCCAGGTCAGGCCTCAGTGATTGTCCAGGTTATAAAATGAGCAGTTACTTGCTTCATGTGTCAAGGCTCAGTGGATCAGTGCTCATCAGGGGTCACATCTCCCTCCCCACACAACAGTTTGGACATGCTGCTCTATTGCTCTTGAGGGGGAGGAAGTGACTGGGGGAGGAGAAGCAGGCATGCAGTTACATAAGGGCTAATGCTCTCTGCTCATGTGCGGTGTCCGCTGGCAGATGGTGTATTGCCCAACATTCAAGGGCGAATGGACAGATGAAGCAGAGGAAGGCCGGAGGGATGAAGATGTGAAGAAACAAATGATGAGGGCATCAACCACTACAATGTGAAGAATGGGATGACACAAGAACACTAAGCTGCTGACACTGCCTCCGTAGTTTTACTGCAGGTTTGTTTGTGGACTTTGTGTGGACACAAACTTCCCAAGTCAGCCACTGTGGCCATCTCAAACTGTTGTTATGTTCCTGTGTGTTTAAAAAAAGACACAACATCATGAAAAATCCTAACTGGGGTATTTGTATCACAGGAGCAGTTATTATAATGTCATATCATAATGTTACGATTTGTTTAAATAGAAACCACCTACAACCCCGGGAAATGGTAAAAATAAAGGAAGAGCAGGAAGAATCTGGAGACATTTCAGGATAGAAACTCAATATGGAATGCAAGGTAAAGCTCCACCATGCAAAAAAGGAAGCCATATATGAACATGATCCAGAAAAGCTACCATCTTCTGTGGGTCATTTAAAAAACTGTCATCAGATGAATCAAAAATTGTGTTCAGAAGACAGGATGCTACACTGTGGTAAACAGGGCCTTGTTCCAACTTTTTTGAGATGTGTTGCTACCACCACTTTCAAAATTACCTTTTTTTCTTAAATGGTACATTTTCTCAGTTTAACCATTTGACATGTTTTATATATTTTACTGTGAATAAAACATGGGTTTATGAGATTTGCAAATAATTGCATTCTGTAGATTTATGTAGATTTTATACAGCATCACAACCATTTTGGATTTGAGGTTGTATATAGGTCAAGCTGATATACTGGCCAATTTTAGATAATTGCCAGTGCAACATGTCAGTGTATTCAGTATCTTGGATGCTTAGATACAAACTGGTGTTCTGTTTATTTTGTTGCTAAGCTAATGAAGCCACTCACTACAATACACTGCACAGCAACTCCCAGCAATCTGAGCAAGCTGTAACACCAGGGTGAAATTATGCTAAGGTCTAGTCAGCAAGCTAGCAGAAGTAAAAGTAGTGAAAAAAGTGTTAAATAGTTAGCAGAGAAAGGAAAAGCCAAAAGCAACATACCCCAAACAATTAGTTAGAAGTAACAGATAAAATATTAAAATAGTTAGCAAATGGAACAACTGAGGTAACTAGTAAAAATAAAATATAGCAGAAATAATTAGCTAAATATAAACCATAACCTGTAATGGATGAGAAATAAATGGATATTAAGGATAATAATAAGGATAATAGTTAAAATACTGAGCTAGGAAAAAACATAAACAACTAAAAATAGAAGAGAGATGAAAAGGGTGGATAACCAGCCGACAAACAGAAATCCAAACAACAACAATAGCAAATCCACTCAAATATGAATTAAAATGAACACCTGGAACACTTTGAACACGACAGGTGATGTTAGTGAAGCTGGGGCACTTGCCATGAATGTGAAGGTACATCAGATAAAAAAGGTTGAAAACCATTACTCTGCAGTGCTTCTCATTAATATGCAACATTCCTCTCTTATCTCATATTGTGATGTGATTCGGTCCCCAGACCTGCTAAATACACACTAAACCAAACAACATGTGTCAATTCTGATAAAGCAGACAAACACCAGCGTACATTATCCAACTCGCAAACATTAAACAGCTAATCATTTCTCTCAGGTCATTTGGGTCTTTGCGTGCTCTCCTTGAAGAAGATGCTTAGTGGCGGAGATATTATGACATTTCTGTCTCAACACTGAGCGTGTTGCTAAGTGTTTACTCTGTGTAATGTCAGTACATGCTCGTCCGGTCCCTAGCATTTAGACTATCTTAAACAAAAAATCTGTTTTGTCACTGAGGCAATTCCATCCCATAGCTCTGTCTCCAGCCTGTTATCTGATGGCAGGACTCATTGTGAACCGCAGTGCAGATTGGTTAAGTTCAATGTTAATGATGAACAAACAATCACAGGGGACTGGAGAGGGATGAGATGTTGATGAGTTGATTTCACTCTTGGGCATCATGAAGGAAGAGGAGAGGAGGAGAGAGATGGAGGTCAAGTGACTGTTGCTGTCACTGACAGTACATGTAGCGGACACAAAACAGAGACTCTAGCATAGATTTAGAGTTAGTTTGCCCTTTGTTTTAATTCCTCTTTTCAGTCTCTGTTAGAAGCAGAGCTGGGAGCTGTTCATGTAAGACGGCATCCTTTAGCCTTACCTTATGGCACTAACGTCAAATAGCCCATCTGAGAACCAATTATAGTAAAACATATTTTTTCAGGTCCCTCTGGATGAAACTTGCAGGAGGAGGAGTACAAACAATGGACAGTTGTTTAGGGATGAATAGCAGTGGCAAACAGGAATCAAGAAGTATCCATATTACCGCAGCAGTTAAAAGCCAAGTGCTGTAAAAATAGCTGCCTGGCCCTGCTACTGCATCCAGATCCTTGCTAAACACTTTCCTCTCTTTAAACCTCATGTTGCCTTACGCCAAATTTTAACTGCTGACTAGAACGCAAACACAAATGGGAGTGATAACAAAAACAAATGGGAAAGATAATTTTATCTTTTTTGGTAAAAATGAGAAACATTGAAAATAGCACTTTATCAAAAAGAATTCATTACAGTCAAACAAAAAACAAGAATGAAATAATAAAAGATAAATAAACAAAAAATTGAATGCAATATAAAAATAGAAAACCTGATCAAAAGAAAAGTAACTTTGCAAAATGAAATTAGATATTAAAAAATGCAAGGGGAAACAGCACAAGGTTAAAAGTTGGCGAGATCAAAAGACAATTACATAAAAGCAAGTGTGTGAGAGTGTATTTTGAGAAGTGTATTTATAAAATGCTCCTAAATTAGTGAGTATGGGTCGTTTGGGCAGTGCAGTCTACAGATCTGAGCTTGCTGACTGGAAAAGCACAATTACTGTAAGAGTCCAGACAGGGACAGTACCTCTTGTTAAAATTTTAACAAATCAGCAAAATGTACTCTGTGTATTATCCAGTGTAACAGTTGCATCTTTTAAAAGTTCAGTAATCATGGATGATGTAGCCCAGATCCATTCCTAATGTATTCCCTGCTGAATCTTGATGCTCATAAAACTGACACATACATACAGTAGCTTCATTAAACCTCAAAGACGACCACAGTCCATCCCACAAGAGAGGTGGTCTACTGCAAACTCAACATCATCATGATATTATGACCTAGAAAATAAAGCAGGATCATTATCTTTCCGAAATGAAGCACAACCAAGCAACAAGAGCAGGAAAATAAACACAATAAAGCTACATGTTGATTATGACTCAGAGAGACAGAAGAAAACTTGATCATGCTTGGTTGTTAATGTTAATCGGACACTTCAACTAAATAAAGATTGACCAAACGCTAGTGTATAAGTGATAAATAACATAAGACGTCTCCACATTAACGAGGATCTAAGGAAACTAACAAGACACAGAGCACCAGTGACACCATGGCATCATAAAACAGAAGCACAGTCCCCTCCCTGGACTACAGACACCATAATCTTTGATCTGCTGTTGTGCAGAGACAACAGACGGGCTGAGACCAAGCACTCTGCAGCCATGAATATCGAACTAATAGAACAGATGCTGTTCCTATCAAAGAGTGTTGAAATCAAATGAGAAACCTTCTCTGTTCATATCAAAAGTGATAACCTCATCCACATTGTTGTAGATGACCAGCTGTAGATTGAATCTCCTTATGCCATCTTGATATGAAATGCTCTTAACAGTGGGGCACCTGGGTACTAGTCAGGTAATCCTGTAGAAAGCAACTTGATTTATAGTTTTACATTCACAAAACCACACTTCTCCCAATCCCGATCCAACCACAGCTATCAACTTGTCTTTCAGACATTATCACTATGTGAGAAACTTCGGCAATTTTGTTGAACCAATGATTAATCTGCTATTTGCCAACTTTTTCTAAGTTAGTCTCAAAACTAACAGCTTTATATCAAGTGGTAAACACCCAGTTAAAGGTGACACTACACCAAAAATCATCCAGACCTTACCTTTTCCTGGTACTGCCGTCTAGAGGAGTCAAGAGACTGGATGAGTGCGGTCGCATGGCCGATGAACATGGCATAGCAGGTGGCTCCCACGATCATACTGAGCATGGTCAGCCAGATGTCGGACATGCTCTCTGGGGCTTGTCTTCCATATCCAATGCAAAGCATGTGGCTCATGGCCTTAAAGAGGGCAAAGGAGTAGAGCTCGCTCCATGAATCATTCTGTAGGAAGAGAGATAGGTGGAGGCAAAGATGGAGAAAAATACAATATATAATAAAGAAAGGACATAAAGATGGAGAAGACAAGAAAAGAGAAGGTCATCTTAAAATTGCTCCTACATACTATATTTTTACCTCCATGCTACAATGATTTTGACCTGATGACCCACGCCTGTCATCTCTCTATGCAGTAACTATTACAGTACAGCGCAGTGAAATATTATACTACCACATGACAGAAATAGTGATAGAAGACAGTGAACAAAAGAATGTGCAGGCCAGAGACATCCCTGGTAAAGAGTATGTTGTGTGTCTGGTGATTGTTTCAGGTTTGGTGGAGAGCCTAATCATCATCACAAAGCAGCCTTGCCTTGGCAGAGCAGGAGGAGAATCAGAAAAGGCGAGTGTTAATGAGGAGTCTGTACATCTGCCTGCTCCAGCCTGCCTTTGATTGGTGCTCACACACTCAGTCAACCCCAATTCTCCCATGTTACATTCATTAAGAAGCCCTCCACAGGCACTGCTGACCCTCACCTCCTGCCTCCAACCAGCTGTGCTTCACACACTGTGCTTAGTTTACCACACTAGATGAGTGTGAGTGTTTCGTCTAAAACTCCTCCTGGGAGAAGTAGTGTCCTCTTTCACTGATTGACTGGTTGGATTTTTTTGTGATTAGATTTTTTTCAAGGGCATTTGCATTTCATTTGGGATTCAAATGTGGCTTTTTTTTGAAGGAGGTGAAAGAGGGCACACTGGCTTTTGGTGTTTAAAATGTAATGTGAGGAACAACAGAGGAAGAAAATGAAATTTTAAGGGCCTACCCTTGAGCAGAAGGATAACGATAAAATCAACCCTGGTGTCAGACTGTGTGCATATCTCCAGCCCCAAGCATGGCTCAGAGTTTCATATCTGTTTCGAGCTGTCAACTGGATCACTTGTTTGAATTTGTCTAAAGCGATAAAATGGATGTTATCTCAGATACAGAACAGAGAAATTCACATCAACAGCTTGAAGCCTTTGGGATTTTAAGTACAATTATGTCTCCAACTCCTGCTATTTATATACAACGTATGTAGCCTTTTAACTGCAGTCCTTGTCTCAATGGTGTCCACCGCCCTTAAGCCCATTGCAATAAGAAATATTTCCTGCAGACCATTTAAACATTCCATCCTGAGTCTGATCCTCATCCCATTACCCCGGGTGGTGAACAGGCAGAGCTGAATCCCTGCATTCAGGCATCAGCATGTTGGCTTCATTGCTAGTGGATAAACAGCAGGAGCAGGAGCAAATCCAGAGCCCAGCGCAAAAACAAACACCTTTCTAAACATGGCTGCATCTGTCTGTCTGTGTTTCTGGCCACCCATATCACACACACACAGATATGGAAACAGTTCTTACAGTCTTCCAGCAGACACCCCTGACCTTAAAGCACTAGACAAATAGAATAGAAGACACTAATAAAATTTTTAAAAGGAGTGCTAATAAATCCGCTCATTCATATGGGTTAAATAAGGTCATGACCTCATATTCTGTAAAATCAACAAATGGCCCTAAGCTTGTTTGTTGGTGATCTATACAACTCCTGCTGATAATTTAGGCTATTTACTACTGTCACACACTGTTGTGTCTTTTGTAACACATTGTCCTGTAAATCTGTGGCAACCTGCCAGTGGATTTTAATCATCCTGCCACAGATGCAGGACATTACAGTATGAGACATGGGTTGAAGATGCTTGCTCTGCCTGTGTGACTGCATGAGTGTCAGTGAAACACTTGACAGGTATAAATAAGCTTGTCCCTCATGTATTCCTGGAAATGAGTTTGTTGACGTCAAGGCCTGTGTTGCCGGTGAGTCTGCTGTTTCCACTCTCTTTTTCAATTGGCGGTTTATCATGTACACCTCTCTCATATTAAATATAGATGTGTCTCTACAGCCTAACCTCGTTGTTATAAACGGTGCAGACAAAATAATACATTTAGACTTAAATTTAGGCTTTCTGAAAATATAATACACTGCAAACCTCAAATTTAGCAGTGTATTAGGGGTATGAGAAAATGTTAATTTGCCAGTGTTAGTTGACTATGTTTAAAAAATGTTTGGATTTCCTTTATCCAAGATAGTTCAGTCTACATCAAAAGCTTTGGAAACCAGAGACAGATTTAGATCCAAATTGATGTGATCATAGCAGGGTGAAAGATTCCTAACAAAACAAAATAATTCCTAACCCTAACAATACCTACTGATATGTATATTCATTTTAACTTTGTTTTTTCGATTGGATACATACTTAAGTGGTGTAGAAGTACATAAGTACTAACTCCACTAGCGTATTGTCTTGCTCGTCAATGTTAACACCACTTGGAGGTTTTAATGTTGAAGTGGTGTTAATGTTGCTGACAGATGTCAGGATGGGAAAAATTCACTGCCTTGATCGAGAGGTGTCAAAACACAGCACATCGCTGCTGTATAGCCACAGACTGGACCACAACATTAAAATCACCATATAATGTAACTGGTAAGAATACAATAAGCATACAGACAGACAGTGAAGTAATGAATTATGACTTAGCATGAAGCATTAGGCTTCCAAACATAGAAGTGGCTAAACTGCTTGATGGCTACCTGTGTTTGTGCTGAAAGTGCTGTAGCGTATCATTCTTCTTTTTATTGCACTGAACAGCTCTGGTCAGTGTGTGTGTCTCTGTGTTTAAGACAACAGTGGCTTAAAATGGACAAAATGTTGTCTCTTTCTATTGAAAATTACAACCTTCACAATAACAAAATAAAGTAATTCTACAAAGATAAAACCCTGAGAGAGGACGGAAAAGAAGGAGGAAACAAATGAAATTAGCTCATGTTCATCTTGTTTGCCATCGGTCTTTACTGGGCGGAGTGGAGGCAAGCTAATTGTGCATAATATATTTAGGGAAAAACACAAAGGGAATATGGGACATCTATGATGCATGATCGTGTAATTATATTTAACGTGCATGGTGGCACACTAACTCTTAGCTGATATTAGAGTGTGTGTGTTAGACTGGTGCCAGTAATGCTGCTGAGTATGTATTTGACAGGGAGCAGTCCCTCTCTGACAGTCTCTGTGCCGTAGTTTGGTTTACTTGAAGGGACTGACATTTAGGTGACACTGACATTTAGAACTTAAATATGTAAACTGCCATAAAAGAACTTGTTAGGGATGTTAGGTTCATTATGTACGGCCACTGGGTTCATGTGTGTATTCATTATTTAAAACAAAAAGTTGAGGACGGTTTGGTGTCACTTAACCATGCTAATGAGGAATGCTGACATTCATGTCAGAAATGTTTCTTCTGATTGGCATCTGTTTATGTTGTGTGTGTTAAAGCTGAATAATGGTCTAATGAGCAAAATGTGAAAGTTTGCAAAGGTACCTGCACATCACAGGTCTGAATCAATAGCTGTAACATTTCATTATCTTGTCTTGTCTAAAGTAAACTGTTAACTTTAGGTTAAACTTTCTCTATATTTAAATGGCAGCCTATTAAAATGTTTTGGTTGACCGAATGCTGCAGTTTTTTTATTTTCTGAAAGATTAAGCTGACTTATAACTGTAGCAGCAACTTAATATTTTTTTTCCTTGAAGTGAAGAATTACCTCAAACATGAAATATTGTAAAGTGATTTCATTACTTCATCATTTTAAAGGGTAAAAGAAATGATCCAGTGAAAAACTGTGGTTTGGACTAAATGCTAACATCAACATGCAGATGTAGAAAGTAAAACTGTTTCACCATCTTACTTTAGCATGTAAGCATGCTAATTTTTGATAATCAACACAATCCACAGAGTACTGTGCATCATGGTTAACGTGAAATGAAATAAAGGCAACATGAATGTGAATGTCATGAATGTCAGGGGATTGAACGATTGTTCAGCTATAGTAGTCAACCAATTGACCAACTTTATTGCTTGTGAATTATGAGACAGGATTTTAACTGATTTTACAAGATTTGTGGTGGACCATATTTTGTTGTTCAATAGGATCCTGTTATTGGGTTTAAGCTCATTAGTTTTAATTGCAGTTCTGTCAATAGCAACATGCACCTAAACTTTAACATCTGTATGTCCACACAACAGATCAGATTATCTGGTTACTCGTTGGCTACAGTGACTTTCGTGTTTCTTGTTACTTCAAAGTGGAGCTTCTGCAATCACAGAATTTATACTGTACATCATTGAACTGTTATAAAAAATGTTACCGCACCTAGAGGAGAAGGAATCATTAAATATTTGGGAGAACAAAAGAGGGGGGCATTTGTTATCCCCAGACCTACATGTCATTTCAGCCCTATCCTCTTATTGAACTTCTTTAAATATTAACTTTTCTCTTCTGCCAAAAAATTGAAAATATCAAGCCATGGCTTTTACCTCATAAACTATAACACCCTGCCATTCACTCACAGTAGTTGTCACATTAGTCCTTAATATATATAGAAACCGTAAAACATTCAGCTCTTTTTGAACCGACTGCATTTTGCCAACATGACATCTGTGGTTAAGAGTTTTATTTTTTGCACATTAAGCCCCAAGGCATTTAACATTGGCAGCAATGCGATGGAAAACACCACAGCTGCTGTCCTTTTGCCCTCAGTAGAACTGAAAATTCAGTCAATGCAGTGCAAGTGGAACTTCTTGCAGACCAGGTGTGCTGAGACCCAAACATTACAGGCATTCTGCTGTAACTAGGGTCAGTTCGGTTCACAAGGAGAAACTCATTTGCAGAGGAGGAGCAGGTTCAGTCTGGCTGTCTAATGGTCGCACCTTCATGGACTGTGTCCTCTGGATGATCCAGCCTGCGAACTGAGACAAAGCTGTAGATTTCAGACTGATGTTGGTGTGCAGCCATGTGCATTTGGAGACGTTATTGATGAAGTAAGCTGTGACCATATGACTGAAGTCCATGAGTATGAGGCAGGCTTTTGTCATCACAATGGTAATGATACATATTGTTATATCTGATACACATAATATATATTTAAACAGCTACTTTATCAAATGTAATTATATATCCACATCACCCTCAGAATTAACCATAGCTTTAGTGCTGCCCTGATTTGTCTTCAACATCATTTCAGTATCATCAACTGTACTGTGCATTTAGTGCAATGTTAGCAGTAGAAGTAAAAATGTTAATATGCTAATTAATATGCTAGCACCTCCTAAACAACATGCTGACAACGGAGCAAAAGGGGTCTTTAAATGCCAAAAACACAATGTACAAACCCTCTGAATCTAGATACATAAATAGGCAGCCATGCTATGGGCAAGACCAGACTGAAACCGTAAATCCAGAAGAACAAGGTGCCCTAACTAGCATTTTTATTCTGAACATGTTATTTAGCTCAAAGAGCCTGACTGAATCACTACACTGGCTGTTTACTTCTTGTCTTGTTTTTCCATCCTAAATTAAATGTAAATGTTTAAATGGAGCAAATATAAATTATCTTGCTGTATACAAGGTTAAGATATAAAGGCAAAACTGGTTTGCAGAAACCTGCATTCACTCCTCACTACATGGGCAAAATGTAACAACTTTTCTTCTTAAAACGAGGTTGGTTTCACAGGGGCAACTTGCCCCACAAAGATAGTAGGTCCAACCAGGCCGTGAGGCTATTTTCTAGCTAACTACCACATGGTAGTTACAAAAATAAGCTTAATCTGGAGCTAATAATCATCATCACCAAAAATACAAGTTTACAGATGCCCTTTTTTGCACACACATCTACTGTACATGTAGTTTAAGTTTTGAAAAAACAGTAATTAATTAATTATAATCATAAGTTTCATATCGCTGGCATCAAAATACCACGTGGGGAAGTACAACACGTTCATTCCCTGTACTGTAAAGAGACACAAATATCCTGAGTCAACCTGAAAAAATTAGGATCCAATCAATTTCCACCTGGCAGTCATCTGTATTGTTCATGTTCCAAGTCACACACTGTCCTGTACAACACATTTTAATTTTTCTTCTCTGAGAAAGTTATTTAAGAAATGGATACACTAAATGAATACAGATACGAGCAGTTGGATCATAAGATACCCTGACACAAAAAACTCAACAGATCTCACACAGTAATGGTCCTTAATCTCATGTGCACTGACAGGCCTGTCAGTTAGATCACTTTACTGAGGGAATGAATGGAGCATATCCTTATTAACTTCCAAAGTAGTTGGAGGTTCATGTATGTGTGTCTGAGTGCAGTGCACATGTGTGTATAACAAAGCTACACAAATTGGTGTACTACTGCAACTGCATGAGCTCTTCCTCAGTAAAATGCCCACCAGCAGCATAAATAAGGCGATCACATGTCTTGTAAGGTTTCTAATTATCTGTCTTATAATAAACCTCACTGCTGTGCATATCTTTGACAAGTCAGAGTAAGAAATGTCAGGAGGTTTTGGTGATCACTTACTGTGTTTGCATCATCTCAAAAGACAATATTCAGCACATATGAAGTGGGGAAGCATGTGACAAGTTAATAAAAGGGAAAGTGGACACCAGTACAGGTCCAGTGTGGAGCCATAGGTGAGGCATGAGGATGGGAATCGTTCAATGCTGCATGTTTCATTCAAAACCACTCTCATCCGATCTTAATGGCCAAGGTGACAGTAGCACAACACTCAAGTAGGCTCATTGTAGCTATTAGCTCAAAAAATGGCACAGAGACATAAACAACACGCTAAGGAAGACAAAGAACAAAGACAAAACTCCTTGTAAAGTCGGTGAGGAAGAAACAAGAATGAAAATATGAACGGGGGATTTATGGATAACAGCGTAGACAATAATATGTTTTTTTCTGCATCCATGCCCTATGGTAATAATTAAAATTTTAGGAAAAATATCACTGTGCAGTAAGGAACCTGCAGATTCTCTCAGATTGGAATGCATTTACACCAAACTTTCACTTTGAATAAGAATTGAATGTTAATAATAATTCATTGCCAGATTCATATTTGTAATTGTGACTCCAGATGCAAAGAAAAGGGGGATGTTAGTGCACTGAAAGTAAGGGTCAGTAACAAAATGCCAAGTCAGTGATATCGGTCCAGAGAGACATATAGAGTTGGCACATACACTCTGTGTAGGTATGTGTGAGCACAAAAGATGGCCAGAGATGAAACAAGAAATGAGACATGGAAAGACAGAGAAGCAACAGTGATGACCCCTAAGGTCAATGGGTGTGACATCCATCTGTTCCTGGAGATGGCACATACACACACACTACCAATGTGTCATAGTACACAATGTTATCAGACAAGCATTTTAGAGGCTTGAATGTCACAAAGCCATGTGCCAAAATTATCAGCTTCATTCTCAGCATATGAAACATTTGTTGGCAATGGCAGCGTCAGACAGCTCAGGAAACAGCCTATGCCTGATAAAAGCACAAAGACAGGATCATCCAGTCTGCTGAACTTCCTTAAACGCAAGAAAGATGCGATGTTCCCTTCAAGAAATAGCATAATCTTGCAAGCCAGTTAAAATTGTATCATCCTCTGATGATCCTCTGATAGTAGCAAGTGTCAGTCAGAAAGTTATTCTGGCTGTGTCATAGTGCTGGAATAAATGCACAGACTCATGCAATTATTCCCTTTCTTGTCAATGCAACCTGCCCTCTCTTACACCCACACCATAACTTACACCCAAATCGTTTCACAGATGAATTGGTTCCATCAGTTCTTACAAAACCATAACTCTTTTGTCAAATGTACTGTGCAGAAATATGTATAGTCAGCACCGGAGGTCACAACGCCTTCATTAACTTTTCACCAACCCACCTAATCTACATTACCTCACCCTCGCCACCACTCAGCCATAAGATATAAAACATAAATGTAAAAAGTTTCATGGCCTCCTCTATCACTATTCTTCTTTTACTGTCTTTTACTGCGTTTTGTAACAATTGTGTGAATCTGTGCATGTGTCTGTTGTGAGTTGGGTACATATGGAAATGATATAGATTGATGATCGATTTAGTTTGTTCCTTGTATACAGTGCACAGGTCTGTGTAGCACCCAAGACAAATTTGTCCTTGGGTACAATAAAATGAGTTTTATCTAATATCCAATAGCTTGTAAGAAAGATTGGTGTTAGAGCATTTTGAGAAAAGCAGAGATAAAGGTGTATGATCTGTTGTGGTAGAGCAATAACTTGTCTTTTAACCACTGTGTCAGAGCCTTGATTCAAACCTATCAATGTACAGTTTTTTACAATTCTACTCAGGTTCAGCCTGACTAATGCCTTTATCGGGGTAGTTTCAGGTAGTTTTATCTTTGCGAGCCATTAGAGCACAGTCCAGCAGTCCATCAGAGCAGATTCATATTATGCTAAACATATTCTTTCATGCTTTTGTATGATCAAATAATTGCTTTTCATGCTGGTCTGTCTATCATTTGATGGCCACAAGATACCTCCAGTAGGAAGGAGGGACATCTGAGAAGAAAAATAATCAAGACAGAATTAGAAAAAGAAGAGAAGGGCTAAAGAACAAACCATGTGACATGCTGTATGAAGCGAGTGAAAATGGTTTGCTTTTCTCCTGCTGCTTTCTGCAGAGTGACATGTCTCCTGGGTTTAACAAGAGAGAGTTTAATTGAGGCCGGTTCCTGTGTGTGTGTGTGTGTGTGTGTGTGTGTGCATCTGTGCAAGCATGTGTGCAGGCTCAACTTTAAATAAAATCCAATTTCCCCATCTGCTTTCAAATAACATACCTTTGGGTTCCATGGGGAATATGTTTATGTTTGCCTTTTGCAGTAATTGTTTTTCTGAACACCTTTGCATATTGAAATTCATGCAATTGTGACTTATGAGTGCTTTAATCCCACGCAAACACAAAAATACACTGAGCATTTTATTTACCACCATCTTGTTGAGAGAAACCCAGCAGTCAGATGGAAAGTCCTGCAGCATGGGAACAAGGAACTGGAGACAGCCATCCCAGTGACACAGCAGCAGCATCATACCAATCAGGTTGAAGATACGCATGACAGCACTGGCCAGGTCATAAGTCATGTGGAAGATCTATTAGGAGGAAAAGAGAGGGGCAGAAAGAAGGTAGGTCATAATTTCATTCTGCTTTTTAATGTATGTCTTTGAAGGCTTAACTAAATAACTATTTAATACCATATCTACAAGAAAAGACAATTGAAAAAAACTTCTCTATAATAACAGTGTGTCAAATAGTGTGAAACTGCTCAGGTCACTTTTTTTGTATCTGTCCCACAACTTAAGTGTTTTGGTTTGCTCGCTCTCACCGATCTCATAGTAGCAATAGTAGCATAGCAGCAAGCAGCACATAAAACCCACTGGGTGCTATCTGCTCAGCGACAGAAAGACAAAGCAACAGAAAGACAAGAGACTAGCTGGTGAATTTAGCAGAGCATATAGCATCTAAAGAGCTAGATATTTCCCTCAGGAGTTGGGGAAGATCAGACAGATCTAAAAGAGAGTAAACATTGGACTCATATTAACTAAGGCAAACAGAAACAGGACTCCAAGCGGTAAATAATAAGGTTGGTCTGTAACTGCTGTAACAAGTCTGTCATACTTAAAAAGTAATGTTTATATATTTTTTCTGATTCTCCACATAACCAAAAACAGATTTTTGGGGTAGCTAGTCATTGACTTTGTTGGAAAGCCGTTTGGTGCTGGGCAGATAGTGTTAGGGTTAGCCAAAGCAGTACGGTTGTGGAGCAGAAAACCAAAACAATAAACAGATATGGTGATGTCACTATTTATTCAGAAAACCTGGGTTTTTAATGAGGCATTCCTAGAGGAAAAATGGTTCAGGCTGATGTGACGTAATAGACTGTAGTCTGTACTCAGTCATGATAAAACCATTAGACATTGGTAAAGTTTTGATAAGCAGCCCAGGCTGCTCTCTTTTTACTGTTTCTCTGATGTACTCACATCAAGTAAGAAGCTTCATTTGTGTGGAGGTGGTCACAGCTTTGTAAACACCACTCACTGTGACATTGCTGGCTACTGGCCAGGCTTTGTTAATGCCATGTGTGTGCACTGGTGAGATCCTTGCTTACCAACTGGATGCTTCACTAAAAGTATATTCCCACTAGGGAAAAGAACACTGTCCTACAAGTGAAGTAGGCCAGACGCTGTAAATGTGTCTGGACACAGTCTATATATTCTATCTTCTTCTTCTATCTATATAAAGTGAATAGTTTGTGTTTACGTTGTCTATAGCCTCCTAACTCCTGGAGGGATTTCACCCAAACCTTGTACAGAAGTAGCTCACCATCACAGTAAGGTTTCAGAATCAATATGACAGGAGCTGTCATTCAAGCGATATAGGTTTTTACTACACAAATGACATGTTAATGACCTTCTTTTTTTAGGGAAATGGCAGTGGCATTGAGGGAGTCAACACTAAAGTGACACACATAATAAACTTTCTGAGGAAAAAACTTTTCAGTGAAGTTCAAGTGAATAAATTATTTAACGTTTCTTTGTCTTAAAAAATTGTATCTCGATGTCCCGGGCAACAGCAGGTACTACAGCTAGTTTCATATATTAATGCAGCCTGAAAAATTCTCCTCTATGGGCCAGTTTGAGGGTTTCTTATATGAAAAACAACATTTCTCACTTGAGACAAGAGAATTGTCCTACATGTGAACTAGGCCACATACTGTGTGTGCGTGTGTGTGTGTGTGTGTGTGTGTGTGTGTGTGTGTGTGTGTGTGTGTGTGTGTGTTTTATATCCATCC
>OMLM01000451.1:93474-108669 GCA_900302695.1 Helostoma temminkii
CATACTGTGTGTGTGTGTGTGTGTGTGTGTGTGTGTGTGTGTGTGTGTGTGTGTGTGTGTGTGTGTGTGTGTGTGTATGGAGATACGAAAGAGTTTCCTCTGTTGTGAGTTTACAGTTTGGGAGTAGACGGACCAGGACGTTCTGTGACTCATCACCTCAGAGACCTCAGTGCCCTTAACTCGCAGCTCACTTGAATATCAAATCCTGCTCTCTTACTAAACTCCACTCCAGGGTACAAATGTTTGTTAGTTACAGTGCCAGCACAAGACAACCGACCATTTATGATAAAGAAATGTAGTATTGCCTATCTGTGCACACAGCACCTCCTTGTTGTAAGGCGCATAATTCAGCATTAATGTGTTGTTGTAATTAGCTACAGAGCAAATGCCAGCACCACTACTTTCTGTACTTCTTTTAGCATCTCCTATAATGGCTAATGGCCTTAGTTAATTTGCAGAAGGAGAAAGGGAAACACACCGTGATGCCCTGCCCTCTGATTAGGAAGCATTCCCATCATGATTAATGAGGCTCCAGGACTAATGTCCCCCCTGACACCAGAACAGTACCTGCCCATCTGTCACTGTCAGACCACAATCTGGGTCAAGGCATATTACTGTGACCACAATTCACTTCCTGAAAAACAGAGATAAAATACTTTCTATTAGTCATCTCTTCTGCACATGGTCAAATTCAAAGACATATTTGATTAGACTGATTCAAATGACAATGTTTAGAAAAAGGTATCTTTTTTTTTTCCATTATAAATCCTCACCCTCATGCATACACGCCTACTCTTTCACTGTATGTGACTAGTTCATGAAAAAGGCTTCCTCTGCCAGCAAATAAAGAGCCTTAATACAAGCTTCCTGGCTCAGGAAACGGCTTTGGTCATTCCCAGCAATATTTATCTCTGTGTCTGTGTTGGATATGCAGCAAATACACACACCAATCTATTCTTATATCATATTAGAGACTGTTAATCTTCTCATTCTTGATTCATTTATAGCCAGGTTATTGCACCGTATTCTCTAGGTTGGCCTACAGGTGAACTAAACTGCAAAATCATCACAACACTAAGATGACTTTTCAGGAAACCCCACTGCAGCGAGCTGAGCTAAGCTGAGACGAGCTGAGCTGGGCAGAGGGAAACACAGCCAGCCATGAGTGGATCGAGCTGAGTAGAGCAGAGCTGAACTAAGCGGATCAGGGCAGTGTTGAGTGGAAGCAAAGGAGCGCTTCTATGTGTTTAAGTCAGTAATTAGAGTTCTTGTCGAGCTCAAATAACCACTGTGCAATCAGAAGAGCAGTGGTTATTTTCAGTGTAAGGGAACAAACACATTTGTCTCATAGATGCTCAGTTAGTCCAAATAAGGATCCTTGTTTTATATATAGACAAAGCACACACATAAGAGACCTGGTTAATTGTGTTTATGTAGCAGCATATGGTTATATGATGAATGATAATGCATCTGTGTGTAGATAAACATTATTATGTGATGTGTAACGTAAGCTGTGAAGCTTGTGTGCTTGCATTAGCTACTCTGTCAGTATCTTTTTACAAAAAGTTGATGCATTGATGGTTGAAATGTCACAATAAAATAATGATAAAAATGTGTAAAGGTATCAGTTGTTAAAAACAGAAAGTTAGCATCCCCAGGGATTATGTTCATACTTGGACAACCCCTTTTCACTTTCCCACTCGTCGGCCGAGATACATTTTTCATAAATTCTTAACTGCATCAGTTGAGCTATCAGGGTTATTATTACACAACATGATAAAACCTCAGGAAGTAATTATACAAAGGAGGATTGTTTTTGATAACAGAATTGATGCACTAGAATCCAATATTGTGTTATTAATCAGAACACAGCCACATTGCTATAGTATCCAAAGAGCAGTTTCCTCCTAGGCTAGAACATCAGTGACAATCAATGCGCCTCTGATCTGATGCTGACGAGCCCTTTTGTTAGACCGCAAAACTCATCGGCATAATCTATAATAAAAGCATACTCCTGTGTGAAGGCCTTTTTTTTCGACAGATAATGGTGATCCTGCGTCACTGCATCCTGTCTGCTTTCAAGGTAAAAGTAAATGTACTGAACAATAACAATATATCACATAACAGCAAACTTGAACTCCTTAGGAGAATTGTGACTAGGATACACACTAGGCAGAGCATTTCACAATGGAAAACATCTTGTCACTGTCCTCTGTGTGGTATGTTTCTAAACTATTTTAAATGTGTTCAAGTATCCAAAACACAGAATACACTGATATGGTGGAATAGCAACTATCTAATGTGGGCCAGTATATCAGCATCGCCTATATACAGTCCAAATTCCAAAAAGGTTAGGATGCTGTGTACAATATGGATAAAAATAGAATGCAATGATTTGCAAATCCTATAAAGCCATTTCATATTCACAATAGAACATAGAAACATATCACATTTAAACTTGCAATGTTTAAACATGATCTGTACCATTTAAAGAAAAAAAACTGAAACTGATGGCAGCGACAAAAAAAGTCTCAAAAGGCAACATAAAGCTGGAAAAGTAAGTGGTATTAACAAATATAATAATTAATAATTAAGGATAATTAAGTTCATTGGCAACAGATTAGTAATGTGATTGGGTATAGAAAGAGAATCTTAGAGAGTCAGGGTCTCTCAGAAGTAAAGATTTCAGAGGTTCGTCAATCTGTGAAAGGCTGCAAATACAAATTGTCAAGCAATTTCAAAATGATGTTCCTCAATGATCTTGAATGTATCATCATCTACAGTAGATAATATCATCAAAGGATTCGAAAGAATCTGGAGAAGTGGGCTGAAGCACAATATGGAATGTCTGTGATCTTGTCCTCAGACGGCACTGCATTAAAAACAAGCCTGATTCTGAGGTCTATCATGCAGCAAAGAAGCCATATACAAACGCAAACAAAATAGTCGGTACCCTTCTGTTAGAGAAAGGAAAATTGGCATTGCTCACTGAAATAACGTGAAACTGACTGTAAAAGTAATAATAACAAACAACAAAAATGTTTTGAATTGTGGTTCAAAAAAACATGTATTTTGAGCCAACTGCTTCAGCTGTCTCAGGTTTGAGGGCTGCCTTCTCCAGGCTGCATGTTTCAGCTCTTTCCACAGATGTTCAATAGGATTTAGATCAGGGCTCATAGAAGGCCACTTCAGAATCATCCAATGCTTTGTTCTTGGCCATACTTGGTGTTTTTAGCTGTGGAGGAACCATGACCTGTGACTGAGACCAAGCTTTCACTCAGCACATTTCACTCCAGAATGCCTTGAAAGTCTTGAGATCTCATCGTACCCTGCACAGATTTAAAACTGTGCCAAATGCAGCAAAGCAGCCCCAGAACATAACCAAGCCTCCTCCATGTTTCACATTAAGGTACAGTGTTCTTTTCTTAGTATGCTTCATTTTTGCATCTATTACTATAGAGGTCATGTGACTTTCCCAGTTTTGTCTGACCTGTATAAGCTTTGTGGCTTGTCAGTAGGCATTCTGGCATTGTGTATGATTTACTTTCAACAGTGGAGTCCTATTCGGTCGGATTCCATTAAGTCGACTTTGGCTCAAAGGGTGCAATCTGACGCTGATGTACCTTGACCTTGGAGTTCACCTCTAATCTCTTTGGAAGTTGTTCTAGGCTCTTTGGTTACCATTCACATAATCCGTCCAGGGAGGTTGGCTACAGTCCCATGGACCTTAAACTTCTGAATAATATGTGCAACTGTAGTCACAGGAACATCAAGCTGCTTGAAGATGGTCTTATAGTCTTTACCTTTAACATGTTTGTCTACTATTTTATTTCCAATTTTCTGAGACAACTCCCTCCTTCGCTTTCTGTGGTCCATGTTCAGTGTGGTACACATCAAGATACCAAACAGCACAGTGACTAGTTTTTCTAAATAGGCAGACTAATGCTAATTACAGGACACACATTGGTTTAAAATGTTATTTTCAATCTTTTTAGGGGAACCATCATTTTTGTCCAGGTCAGTTTTATTGGTTTGTTTTTTAAATTCTTCTGCTGAACCACAATTCAAAAGCAATGCCTGGTGTTCATTAGTTAACTTTCAGGATTTTTTCATTATTACTTTAACAGTCAGTTTCACGTTATTTCAGTGAGCAATGAAGTTTTTCTTTCTTTAACTGGAGGGTACCAACAATTTTATCCACGTCTGTATGAACATAATCCAGAAACGCCACCTTATCTGGGACAGAGCTCATTTAATTTATTAAAATGCTCTGTAGCAAAGTAGAAAAATGTTCTGTGGTCAGATTAATGACTTTTTGGAAACCATTGTTCCAAAAAGTCCTTCTGGCTTATTCTCAGTGTTATGGAGGTGCATTAGTGCCTACGGAACAGCCAGCTTGCACATCTGGAAAGGCACCATCAACGCTAAAAGACATATTCCAGGTTTTAGAGCAGCATATACTCCCATCCAGATGCCTTTTTCAGGGAAGGCCATGCATATTTCAGCAGGAAATGCTAAACCACATACTGCATCTTTGTCAACAACATGGCCTCATAGTAGAAGAGTCTGGCTGCTGACCTAGCCTGTCAGTTAGAATAGTGTATAAGGCACGAATGGGACAACATTCATCTCCTAATATATTTACAAACTATTGTTAAAAGAAGAGGGGGTGCTACATTGTATTAAATATGGCCCTAGCAACAAGTGAAGTAACTAGATAAGATAAGATAAGAAATAGTTGAAATAATTAGCTAAATACAACCATAACCTGTAATGGATGAGACATAAATACTATTTTTTGATTGTGCATTCCACATGCCTGATTAATTAAAGTAGTTACTGTATTTCTGTTTTGATTGGTCATTACTATAGTTACAGTTAAAGGTTTTTGGTCACTGACGTGAACACATTTTGAACTTTATCAGTTCTTAAATTTATATATTCTAAAACAACATTGAAATTTAACACATTGTCACCAAAAATGTCTGTTTATCTACAGTATATGTGTAAAAAGGAATTTCTCACATCAGTCAGCTTACAAATATGAACAGCTGTTACGGCCTATGACAACTACTACTGCATAAGCTTAGAACTGTCTAAAACAGATGTGTCCCTCACCTAAACAGTGTGCTTCACTTAGTGTGCTTCTGATGTTTTTCATGTTCATCAATATATCCTAAACCCATTTGTTTGTAAAACCTAATCTGAATATAATTGTTAGAGATTTATTCATCACAAACTACTTTAGTTTCTACACACCCAACCCTCAGTCTTTCCATGTGACATACAGCTCAGCCTACCTCCTCCCACTGGTGGATGTAACGGATGAGTCTGGACAGCCTCAGCAGGCGCAGCAGGCTGAGGATCTTAGTGAAACGGACAATCCGAAGTGCACGGGCTGTCTTGTACACCTCAGAGTCAATCCCTTTCTCCACGATGAGGAAGATATAATCCACAGGTATGGAAGACACAAAGTCCACGACAAACCAGCTTTTCAGGTACTTCTTCTTGATCTTCTTGGGGTCGAGGATGATCTCAGTGTTGTCCTCGAATACAATGCCTGTCCTGAAGTTGAGCACCAGATCCATGAGGAAGAAGGTGTCAGACACTACATTGAAGATGATCCAGGGTGTGGTGGTCTCGTCCTTAAAGAAGGTGATACCCACAGGGATGATGATCAGGTTGCCCACCATGAACATCAGCATGGTAAAGTCCCAGTAAAACCTGGTAGGGTGAAGCAGAAGGAACAACATGGTCACAGAGAGAGAGAGAGAGAGAGAGAGAGAGAGAGAGAGAGAGAGAGAGAGAGAGAGACCATTCAATTACTGGCATATACACATCTATTGTATATCTAGTATATTCAATTACACAAAAACATGGCACTGTAGTTTAGATTTTGAAGCACTGAAATATAAAAGTGACACAGTATTTGTAATTAGTACTTTTATTAGTATTGGATTAATAAGAAATCAACATAAAGCAGCAACTATTTTCATAAGTGATCATCATTAGGGAATTTTGACACAAATATCGTACACATAGTGTGGCTCCAGTGTTTCTGGTGTCAAGAGAGATGAAATCAGAAACTGAATATGTGTGTGTTGCTCAGACAAAACAAGATATTTAAAGGCCTCACATGAAAATGTGAATCTGAAAATGTGATTTATCACAATTTCTCACCTTTTTACCAAATGGTTAACTGCAAAAATAAATGGAAGACTAATAAATAATAACTATGAGTTACAGCTATATATGTTTCGTTCAGTGTCACTGATAGAGTCTAAGTTACACTGGTGAAAGACTGAAGTGGGACACTGTAAAGCAAAGGGAGGAACTGACAGTGGTGTGTGTTGCTGAGTCATGAATGAATTATTGTTCAGCTCTGACTGTTCCTGACGCGATTTCCAATCAAACCAGTAGCCAGTGTTATAATGAACAGTTTTAATCTCACAATCTGAGCGCAAACATGTTTTATCTTCACAATGTTCCTGTTTTCCACCAGAGATGACTGGAGGAGCTGTCTGCGGTGCTGAAGCAGGTTCCGACACAGCGCGACGCAACGAAGCAACTTCTTCAGCATCACATTTAAGATAAAAGTTATTTACTAAACTAAACTAAGCCATATTGAAGTTACTATAGTTTTGTCAGCGTAAACAAGATCTGATCGGAGACACGAAAAGCGCCAGTTTAACCAAATGGTGAAGGCGCAGCCTCAACACTGGAAACACGTTTATTTGTTGTCACTCACTTACAATAATGTGAATTATGTATATGCATTCTGCCCTTTTTATGCACCGTTAAGATCAAAAGTGTTTACTCACTTGGTCAAATTAAATCTATTTGGCATCATCTGTCAGTCTACATGAAGGGTTATTGTCCAGGTATGGACAGAGAATGTTAGTATATCCGTACTATACCCGCTGAATCTGACACACTGCATGTGCTCTTCTATTCTATTTATGAAGCTATAACTCAGTTTGACCATACCTGAAGTCGCTGTATGGATGGATAATCCAATTACCCGCTGACTTGACGCGCTCTTGTTCCTTCTCCACAGCCTTCTGGCTTCCAAACATGCGCAGGGAGAATTTGTTAACTCCGGGCTGGAGCATAGAACTAAACTGCCGCTGCATGTATGTCTGATTTCCCCTGGAGTCTCCATCATCCGGCACTATCTGAGATCCATCCTCGGCTTTGGTGAATGTGACCGAATTTCTCGACTGTTGACTGGGAGTCTGCCCTTTGCTTCCTGGGGCGTTGGAGAAAGAAACTCTGGAGTCCTTTTTCTCCGTCGCTGCCGCTGCCTTGACCTCGGCCCCCGGCCCCTGTGTCAGGGACCCCGCTGGAGTGGTTGAACCGTCCATGCTTGCAGCCTGCCCCTTGCAGTCTTCTGCTGCTACTGCCACATCTGCCTGCTTCTCCTGCCTCGAGATGAGAGAGGAGAGGCTCCCTGAACTAGTCGGGTCCCTTCTACAATCTCCGTTTTTGTTGCATATCATACCGATGGCTCCTTCTTCTATCACGCCTGCCTCTGAGACTCTTTCCTCACCACTCCTGTGGTCTGACTCTGAGCCTGCTCGGCCACCAACAGCATCCCTGTGGCGGAACAAAGCAGAGGCTGCGCTGCCACTGGCACTGAAAGGCGTGGAGTCCTCGTCTTCCAGGAGCCAGTGCTCATTGTTGTTGGAGTTTTTGCGCGCAACGGACGCGGCTCCGCCTACTGGCGTAAATTTTTGCATCTTGGTTCCTGCGCTCTTTCCATGATCCTCGCATCCGGTCAAGCTGGATACTTGAGGCTGTCGAAGGTGCTGGAATTTGGGCTCCTCTTCGCCGTCCTCCCCTTCGTCCATAACTGGTAGACAAACAGCTGGACACTCCCGTGGCTTGAACCTGGGGAGACTGGGCGGTGGCGGAGAAAGGAGGGTATAGTTCAAAGCAGCAACAGTCCCGTGTTTTCCATTCACTCCACTTTAGGATGACAGAGCACCGGTGGCGTTGCTATGGCTGCAACCTGGTCGCTGTTATTGTGTGTTTGTGGAAGAGAGAGAGACAAAGAGGGAGCATTACCCACGAGCCGCAGCCATGTACAGGTAGACTCGTGCTTACGATTTAAAAAACAAGGTGTGAACAAAGGGTAGATCTGTCAAAGCACTCACCTGATGACAAGGCAAAGGTGTCAAATGAAGGTCACAAGAAACCAAGTTTTCTTCTGCTATGAACTAATTAGTCCAGTGTATTGAATGAAGCCACAGATTAGAATTAGTCAAAAGTCTGCGCTGCCATGGTCAAATGAACGATGCAGGAGCAATAGAACATACTTCTCTAACAAGCCTGTTGCTCTAGGTTTGTAGTTCACCCAAGTGGTCGGAGCTTCTCTTGGTTAAATGGCTCCACCTTGTGGGAAGATGCATATTACACATTCAAGCTTCCAGAGTGATGGAGCACACGGAGAATATTAATATATTGTACACAGCCTGTTGACTTCTGTCATCTCAAGCTCTGGACGCACCCACTATGTGCTAATGATCATAGGGTTTATAATCATGCATTAACACTGACTGACACTCAGTATGGTTTCTCTCTTGGCTTAACCACAGTCCAGACACGGTCAGGATTTAAAAGCATAACTTCTTTCTTAAACTGAGAGGGAACAAACAAGATTTTTGTTTAACACAAAGCTGCACACATTTTTTAACAGTTGTAATGTGACCAAATAAAACTATTAATGTGCTTCCTTTGAGCTAATATGCAGGCTCTGCAGTTTGAGGTAGCTAAATAGTGTTCAAAATCTTCAGAAGTTTGACTTCCTAATATTTAAAAAGCCATTTACCATCCCTCACAACAGCCACAGCTCAAGAAGTCAGTGTTTGGGAAAACAGGAAATCTGGTGCTTGAAATACCAACTTTAAGAGGCCTGGTGCACTTGCCAACTTCAAGTTTCACAAAAAACAAAAGGAAACTTCTGAAAGCTAAAGAGATGGAAATGAATGTAGTAAAACACTTTCACTGTTGATATGGGGACCTGTTTTAAGGTAGGCATGAATTATGGTAAACACTGACCTCGTCCTACAGCCAAAAAAAAAAAAAAAAAAAAGTTCAGGAATACAATAATGACAACAATCACTGACACCTGCAGTGGTAACGCACATGGACACTGAATTTGTTTGTACAATAAGTCAACGTGGTTGATGACCTGTGCAGCTATTCGACCTTCTTGACCTTTTACTCATATGAAGTCTTTCCATTTGAGTGGATGAAGTAAACACGCATACACATAAAATCACACATCTTTATTCAGTTTGTGCTAGTTGTACAATAGATGGTATTCCATGTATTTGTAAAAGTACAACAGTTTAATTAATTCTGGCCAAATCTTTTTATTTGTGTAACTCTGAAATGGTAACATCCAATCACAACACTAGTTAGGTTAAATTAATATATGGCTTCTGCATCATCTACACAGTAAAGGGAACAGAGACGATGGTCCAACAATCGCACACAATGTTTTCTCAGATCACATTAGGTGAAAAAGAATAAAAACATCTTATGTTGACCTGCCGTTTTAAACATCAGTGTGTAGAATTAAAACTAAAACAGAAGCAATAGTTACATCTCTTGTACTTGGTCCTTTATAGATTTTTCCTATGGGTGTGACACTGGCAACACAACACACTGGTGACTTAAAATTCAATTTTAAATATGTGACTAGTGAAGGGAAAAAAAAAAAAAAAGTTGTGATTTAAAGGACAACAGCTTTCCTATTAAAGCCTTTCTAAAAAGCAAGCACAAAACCTTTCTCCATTTCATTTAAAACTTGTAACCAGTAACCAAAATGCAAAAAACAAAATGCTTGTTAACGCAAATGTTAATGTAGCGTTGTGGTGTAGTGACAGATCATGTAAATTCAACTGTTCCAGTCATTGCTGACAAAATAGAAGTGACTTTAACACGATTAAAATATTTCAGATCCTCTTGTGCTGCTCTAAAAGCAAGGACTTACAACTGTATAAAGCAAAGACAGCAGTGTAGGAAGTATTAGCATGGACAAAATAACCACAAACTAAGAATTCTTCATGTGAACATTCTAATGATTTTACAACACACCGCTATAACAGCATTTAACTCATGCAATATTTGCACCTCCGCCTCAAGCAGAAAAATATTTCACACCATGTTCTCGGGGTGCACAATGTGGAGAAAGACATAGGAGATGAAATCAGAGCAAACCAGTCAATTTCTTAAAACATTAACACCCAAGCACAAAAAGGTACTTTTAACTGCAGGGTGCGCAGCATGTGCCACACAACCGCTGAATGTAGGACTGCACATCCATCTGAAAAGAAAAAAAAAAAAAAATTAATTTTACCTTATCCATGTTGATTATTTAGCATTTATCTTGTGGATTATTAATTTTAAATCCTCTTACATACGCACTCCTTCAGCTTCTAGTTAGAATTTCTTTGCCTCACATTCTTGTCTTTGTGGTTGGCAGTAGAATTGCTCTTCCTGAAAAAGACATAAACAAACATAAGTTCTGTACTAGACTTCCAAAAGAGACTATGAAGACACTGAGCTGGTAATAATACTTACAGAGGAGCAGATCCTGAGTCATCATCTGGACAGCAGTCAATCAATGCAAGCAAACAAAAATAAGAGTCAGTTGATAGCAGGTTATACATCTGTGACTGATGTAAGACACGCCCCTTTCCCTCTAATGACGGGAGCAAATGTCATAACGCAACACCCCCTGCAACATGATTCCAATGACCTTATGATTAAATCCAACTAAACATGCCTACCTGTTACATTTCTGGCAATAAAATAGTACAATGAAAATCCTGGGAAGATAATTTATCAAGCTATTCAACACAACTGTTTAGTTCTAAAAGAACTAACTAAAATGTCAATTAGTAGTCTCTTAAATCTGAAAATTGCTATCCATAAACATTTTGTACACTGCCCATTGTCACCCTTTAGCATCACAGAGGCTCATGCAATAAAAAGCAAAGGACACCAAAGGAAAACTGCAGTGGCCATTTTAAAGATAAAAAGAGTGAATATCTTAAATGGTCGGAGGTAACACACGTCCTGGCATGTAGTGACAGTACTAACACCAGAGCAAGGGTATGTATTCAAAGTGTGGCCAAATGGTGAATGCGATGCGATCCAATGGTAAATGGTACACTGATCTGAAGACGCCTACCTTCGTTTATCATGCATAAGAGTACAAGATGCAGAAGGCATGCAGATAGGATGCTGAACCCTCACTTTCACACTATCTGATTCCATGTCAAACCATGACACTAGTCAGTGTCTCATTTGACTCTTTCATTGGCTCAAAGGTGATTTAAAAAATAAACCATGAAAAGTGGAAAGAAAAAATATATTTGAAGATTGCTTAGTTTTCACTTTGCACGGCCAGTGAAAGAGTGACCAAATCTTTGAGCATGTTACTCTTAGAAGTGGCAACTATGAAAGCAGTTAATCCAGACTCCCATAGCTTTTCACCCCCCGCCCACGCGGTTATCTCAGCCCAACCACTTCATGTCTGACATGCAGTTTTGTTCACTTACCACAATGCAAAATCAGCAGCGAACAGAGAGGTAAAATGTAAATAAAAACAAAAACAAAACAAAAAAGAGTTTCTATCTCAGATTGTTTAACATTGATGAAAGCCAATTTCTTTTCTTTTAAAAAATCCAAATAATAACAAAACCAAATATAATAAGAACTCATTTGAATGAATGCAGATACAATCTAAAGCCAAAGAGCAACGCCCCTTTGCTTTAAGAGTCCAAGGGCACTGGATTTTCATAGTAAACTATGTCAATTTTATACTATTAGAATTTGAATGGCTAAGGATAGGCTTATTTACATTATTTTACCATCGCCTATAAAAAGCTTAATGCAGTTTGGAAAACATGTACACATACAGTTGTCAATTTGAGTGATGGTGGTCATTGATGCATGTGGGTACTCCTCTTCCAACTATAGCTTAAACGTTATGCTAACAAAATGACCATTACCTTAAAATTCATAACTGTGGCCAATTAAGAAAGATGTTCAGCTCTGAACGACAGTTCAGACCTAAACAAACACTGATATTTAAAAAAAGAAAAAAAAGAAAAAAAAAAGTGGCTGTACAGATGACCCAAATGCAGATCTAATAACAATAATATATTAACATTAACTCATCATACTGACAATACAAAGTAATGTAAAAGAAAATGTGCTTTGCCCGAGTTCTGTAAAATTCTCACTGTATTAATGCAGTGGTCTCTTTTTAAAATCAATGAGAAGGAAACATTTTAATCATATGGTGCTGATTTCAGTTGGAATATAGTCCAAGAGTTGATAACATATGCTATACATACCATCATTGACTTCATCTGGCTTTCTCCTCTTCTCATAGATGAAGATGATCGTCACAAGGATGATGACCTCAGCCACAATGCCAAGGAAGGGCCAAAGAGCAGCCAAGCGACTGCGGACACGCAGGTGGATCTCGTCTGTGGCCCTGCCAAACTCACTGACTCCATAGCAGACATAGTCTCCGATGTCATTTTCAATGCTCAGGTCGTTAATGGTCAGAGTGGTCTTGTTAGGGGTACTCTTGATCTCGTATTTCTCACTAGTGCCATTGACAATAGGCTAAATAAAAAGATGCAGCCATTAGGCATCATTTCATTTTACTGGAAGACTCAAAATACCATTTTAACTGACAGTATTATGTTCTATGGTATAAATACAAATACTCTTATAATAATCAAAATGATAAACATTAAAGACATACCATTTGATCATTCCCTTTATACCATCCCCAGTCTGTGGGCAGTGGATAGCCATGGCTCACACAGACCAACATAGCTTTGTCATTCTCGTTACCATGCTCAGAGTGCTTGTAGGCAGCAACATGGGGAGGTGCTACAGAAAGAGGAGAAACACATTAAAATTAGAAGTTTTTGAATTGAGTAAAATACCCACAAGCTTTAGTTCTGGAGCAACAAGCATCTTCACAAAGGAATCTGAAACCAAGAACTTGCATAAAAACACTAATGAAATCAAACTCAACTGTCATATCATTAATAAACTTACTTCTCACAACAATTTTCCCCTTCACCTCTGGATCAGTCAGGAACACACATTCATAATTTCCACCAGAAGTGTCAATGATCTTCTCCAACCTAGGCAAAGAGAATAAGAACCCCATGGACCACTCATTAATAAGAATCTTTCTATGTAGACCTCCAACCTCCTAGTCACTGAACAATTTTCCACTTATTCAAATAGAAACTACAATAGTACCCCATTTAAGCTCAAGAGGGGAAGGTAAAACCAAAGCTGCTTGTCCAACAAATACCTCAAATTTTCCCCCCGTTAACCACAATCCCACTATTGTTCAACGCTGCTGTCCCGTACAGTCATGCCAGCTACCTCTAATTGGGAATTATGGTCAGGTCAAGTGAGCACACTGCTGTGGGTGTTTATCCCTGCTGCCAAGACTACTGGCAAAGCTGCACGTCTGCACGGTCCATCTCTCTGCTAATCAGGAGCAGTGAATGCATGAATGATGCCCTTAGCTCTGCTGCTAAGTGGAAGCAGCTAGTGAGGAAAAGAGCAAAATGAGAGGAGGGATGTCAGAAAAGAAAACAGCAAAGTGTGAGGCAGAGAACAGAGGCTAAAGATGAAGTCAGAAAGAAATTTAAAGTTATATCCTAGGCATAGGATTGGTTTTATGTGTTTTGAGGCAGTGATGCACAGTTTTTCAGCTCATGGAACAAATCTTAGTGGATACACTGCAGTGTTTCCCCTAGGTTTACAGCTTTGGGGGAGTGGATCCTAACATCCAAAACATAAAATGCATTCTTCTGCTTGATCAGCAAATGAGAAAAAGAATTGAATCACTACAAGGCTGAAGAAATGTACATTTACAACCATCTCAAATATACAACAACTGCATGGCAGAGCTGCACATATAGCAGACGTCAGTAGAAGGAGATACTTACTTGAGGGTTGTGTATGCACTGGAATCACTGGTCTTGGAATTTTCAATGATTTTGCCATTGTGTGTCCAGTGGGATCCCTTGATATGGCCGAACTCCGTCAAGTTGCATCTGAGCACAGCAGAGGTCTGGTTGTTGACCTCCTTAGGGTCAATATCGATATGTGGGTCTTAAGACGAACAGACAAGGAGATAAAATTACGTCATTTCAGAAATGCAAAATTAAAGATTTTTGTAGATTTGTAACAGCCTTCTATTTAATTCATGATCAGGTTATAGCCCCTGAGATGCATCATCATCATAAATAAATTTTTTAGCTATGGTCTAATTTACAGTGTCTCAACACTCAACAGCTGCCTTCACAAAAACGAGTGGCTATATCCCAGCTTCCTTAAATTAAGCTTCTTCACGCATCAGTCCTTATTATTGTGATTTATAAAACGCTGACGGATGAGAGAATCATACAACTGTGGAGACACTTATGTATACAGAACAAATCAGACTGGGAGATGCTCCACTACCAGCAGATACAAACAAAAACTTCAAAACAGAGGGTGTCCAATTTCTCTTAATGTATTTACTATTTTTGTCCATTGCATTATTCCTCACATCTCCAACCAGAGGGACTAATATGCAAGGAAAAGACTAAGTGAAAGAGGCACATGTAATTAACGGAACTGGGATGTAACAAATGATGTGGTGGTCATGGAAATACCATATTCATGATCTATGATCCCATGATACCCATGATCTCAGTCACTGAGGAGCATATATAAAGAGTATATTATAGGGAATTTCTATAATATTCCTTATAATTAAGGGTATGCTATGAAATCACTGCCCTGTCAGTTATTCTTATTTTTTAAACATTAAACATTTTTGTTAAAGCAATTGTTGAGTGTTGACTGGTTTGGTGGAATTACCCACCTAGTCTTGCATTTTCCTTCAACAAGTTTGCATAACCAAATAAACATTCCCACAAATTAAATAAAGAAAGCTGTGTAACAAGTACAAGTGCTGTACAAATGCACAGAAACCTCCAAAAAGGGCAGAAAGAGCTCCCCTACATGGGGAGGCCTGTCCCACCAAATGCAAAATTCAGAAAAGTAAAGAAACTGTTTTGGAAATCTAGTAATCTACAAAAGGTAATAAGGGAAAGATTTAATGAAGACATGCAGAAGAAGCAACAAGAG
>OMLM01000451.1:108689-133266 GCA_900302695.1 Helostoma temminkii
AGGCAATTATACTGCCAATCACGTGATAAAATACAGAAGTAGCTTTTTCTTCAGTTGAAGAAAGTGACCAATTTTTCCAAACCAATGAGGATAATAATAATAATAATAATAATAATAATAATAATAATAATAATAATACTGGACCACAAGGCAGAAAGATACCCCATGGCTGAGAATGTATTTTTAGTAACTAGTTGCCATCTTCTGTGCCTATGGTTCAGTAGGCGAGGCCACAAGAATAGTCTACAAGCATGAACAAAAGGGGTTTTGGCAGTGTTAGTATAAATTAAGGAAAATGCTAGCAAAACAAATATCTATCAAGGAGCGATATTATTAAAGTAATCTGAGACCCCTTTGTTTTTGTGAAATGTATCAATATTCATATTTTGTTTAGCAACACAATTTTCCAGCAGGAGCCAATTGCATATTTCCAACCTTATGACCAGTATTATATCAAGGAAAATCTCTTAGGCACCTTAGCCTAAGAAACAAGAAGAGAAAAAAAAAGGCATCAGATTGAAGACATGTTCTATGTCAGGATTAGGGAGCGGTACAGACACGCTTTATGACCAGGCTCGTATTCTACTACAGAACAACCTTTGTGCTTTTGGGGAAGGCAGAGGGAGTGTTTATAAGGGGTGAAGCAATATGGAGAAGGTATTGGACCAGGAAGCATGGGAGTGTAATAGGAGCTGAATGTCCAGGACTTCACTAATGAGGAGAGGACAACCAAGCTACTTTGAAGGCAGCCTCCTCGCGCTTCTTCTGCCACTCACTTTCAATTACAATAACATTTGCCTGCGAGCGGATCCACTTGATTTTCGGAGTCTTCTTCAGTTCATTGCGGTCAGGGTCGTTGGAAGCACGGCACTCATATGTGCCGGAGTCGTTGAGGGTGAGGCTAGTGAGGTGAATGGTGCTGGTGGCATGTGCTATGTATGTGGCATTTATTTGCACACGGTCTTCCCGTGCCCCGTCAAAGAGTTGGGTAAAGGTCTCATTGGGCTCCTCACCCTCTACAAACCACCACTGCACCTCAGGTATTGGGTTCCCTATCACCTCACAATGCAGCTCTGCACTGTCATTAATCAGCTTTATCTGCGACAGGGGAGACTTGATAAAACCCGCTGACCACCGTTTACAGTCGGCCCAGCAGACAGATTAAGAAATTTTAAGTGTGGTGGGTTTAAAGCAAAACAGGTGATTTCATGGATTAGCGATAAGTGATGAAAGAAAGACAATAAACAAATAGGAAAGAGAAAAAACAAAGTTAATATAAGACAAATGAGATGAAAATAAGCACACATAAAATGGAAAAGATCAGCGCTACATTTGCAGCCAATTATTTTGGAAAGTGCTTTGAGCAATTCTGGTAGTCTGAGCCATGAAGACAATTAAGTATGCAATTAAGTATGAACTGGAGTAGAACAATCAATAAACCTGAAAAATAGTCATACAGCAGCTTTGTAATCATTCACAAATGTTAGATTTTTATTGAGACAGTTTTAGGAAGGTGGTGCCACAGAATTACTACAATTGTGTCCACCTCATTTACATTGTATTTATATGGCTGTTCTATGTAAAATCTTTAAATTAAGCCAGTGTTAATTAGCATTAACAATTACTTAATAATCGGCTAAAAAGCTTGATTAAAGCATCACAATTACCAATTGGAGGAAAAACACACAAAAGCAAAAGCATCGGAAACATGAAACCAATACAATGCAACAAAACATGAAAAGAAGATGTGGGAAAAAAATAAAAAAATAAAATGCATGAGCAAGAACATGGACCAAGCATTGTGGAAGGCTTTTCTCTTAAGGACCACTTCTATGTCTATTGCCACCCAGTTTAAACTAAAATGGTAAGTGTTTCGTCAATGATTTAATATAAGGTTATGCGCATGACATCAAGATAAATGAAGGTCACCAATCACTTTTTGACGAGCAACAAATCTAAACAAACCTTAAAATCCAGTTTTAGCTTTTGTACTACTGGTTGTATACAATAGAATTAAAAAGGTAATACATTCTTAATAAAATATGGTACAATTCAAATATTTTTACCAACCTACAGAAAGGCAGAATATTATCTAAAATTCTTGAGTAGGTTCAAGTCCTGCTTGAGTGTTATGTTAAAAACCTATTTTCTGCCTACATGCATGGATAGGGGGTTGGGTGTGTTGTTTCATGTACCAGTGAGACAATGAAATACAATCCTGAGAAGTCCAGTTGGAGGAACTGATTTATGTCTGCTTAAAGGTTATCAGACACTAAAATAAAACAGAGTGGATTCTTTGTAGAGTTGTACTCTAAAGCTATCCTTGCAATGACTGTTTTATATTTAGGTGGGACACCGGCACTGAACAGCAGAAACCAGAAGCAGATTCAAGCTTTTCCCCACATGAGGCTGCATCATTTTACTCGAGCCCCCTGTGATTGCACTGTGTTAACCACACTGCCTGGATCCAGTGAATGGGAAGGGTTGTGTTTTTTCACACTATTATGAAACTCTGAATGCAACCTTATGCTTGCAAGCCACGGGCCATTAGATCATACAAAAACACTTTCAAATTGATTTATTTTATTTGACATATTTCCTACTACTGCTGCTCTTTACATTGAAAGCTGATTTGTTTGACCACTCAGGGGTGGTCATGAGGTTATTTATTTAGGTGGGTGCAAAAAAATAAATAAATAAAAAATAGTGCAGGACAAAGCAGAGCAAGTCTAATCAAAACGAACACACAAAGCAAAACAAAATGTATACTGGGCCTGACACACTTTGCACCATTGGAAAAAAACAACATCTATAATTTATATAGCCTTTTCAAAATGTTGAGTAAATTACTCTGGGGATATCAATGTTAAATCAATACTGTAAGATCCATTAATGAAAGACAAAACAAAAGCAGGCCTTAGTCCCTACACATGTCAAGTAGCATTTCTAGGAGTTGAGAGTGACTTTCCTACCAAAGGTCACCTTCATAGCACTGTTCTACAAAAGTTCAAAATCAAATATAGTCTCAGCCTTGTCCCCACTGCAATTAGATGTAAACACAAAAACCTTACTGTGTGATTTACTACCTATAACCATCAAAGAAAAATAAGTGAGTTGGAGTTAGTAAGTATTCTATATTACATATGGTAAACAACAACTTAAATAGCTCAAACACTCCACAAGACGAGAAAATGCTTTCACAATTTTACAGGAAGAGAAAATATTTTATGTGATTCAAACAAAAGATTTGTTAAAAGATGTAGAAACAAACAGACAAAATAATCCCAAAGAGCGACTATCCATGCTTTATCTTCGTCATAGAAGGTTTGTCTGCATTTCTTAGTTCAACTAGTTGGTTGAAAATTATCAACTTGGGGAGGGATTTACTCAGCATTTTGAAAAGACTATACAAAGACTGAAACATGTACACATCAGGCCACCTTCAACACTTGCATAGCGAAGTATTTTGAAATTTTCATGTTGAACCGGCAAAGCTAGTACAATGTTCTGGCAGATAAAAGATGGGTGTTGAATTTCAACACTGCTGAAAAAGGCCAGTTCAAACTTTCATTTAAGCTTTGTACCATTTGGTCACAGTCAATGTTTGGAAATAAGCAGCATTTCATGTCTGATATTTTTGTCACTTTCAGCCTACGTAAATATCCTGAACGCAACTTGATTCGACCTTGCATTAATCAAGTAGCCCACTTCATCTAATGTAATCAATCAACTGTGGAGGACCAGCACATTTGTCACTACTGGTAGAAGGACGTCAACTCCCACACCAACAAGACAAGAGTTACTGTCAGTGCTACTGCTTTATCTGCAGGCTTTTAGCATTATCATAAAATAATAATTTGGGTAAGAGCAGGTTAAGCAGCTACAGTCTCAAAATGGTGGTCAATAACGAAATGAGTTTGTATTCAACACAATTTACCAAATTACTGGGATTAAAAAATAAGTACTTGTTTAAAAAGGGAATAATTCCTCCCCTTTTCAGACTAAGTAGCCTCACCTACCTGGCTGCCTAATAACCCATTTTTCTTGCCAAAGCTATGCAAGAAAAGAAGTTGAAATCCCTAAAGAAAACCCATTTTAATCCTGATCCAGTTCAGGATTGTCAAAGACTCCAAAGCAGGAGAGGCTTTGTATGCGTTTAACTAAGAGGCTGCTGCTGGCACCAACTATGCAAAATTAAATTTACCCTGTTCAACCCATGCTTTGGGAAATTAAGGATGCAGCTCATTTCTCTTAACTGTCATGGGGTGATGAAATACTGAAGTTAAATGACTCAGCTTGGGCATTTTAAATGTTCTCAGAATGTGAGTAATCATTGCAGTCTAAGCCTTCTAAATTTCATGTAAAGTTTGTATGAGTGGTTAATAATTACATTTTAAGACATTCAGGTGCTTGTTTTTTGTCAAGACATGGTTGTTTGGCAGCTTCACAGCAAGACCACTGAGAATTACAACTGAGGGATGCCTATAGATATTGCTTCATCTAATGACTACACCACAAAACAAATAAATACTTGTCAGTTGTTTGCCATTACAGTGACAATCACACACACATCATATGACACAGTCCAATAATTGATTGTGGTCACTGCGCTAAGCAAAAAGCTCTGCATCGTATTACTCAATGGCGATCCTGGTCGACAGCCCTATAGGAAGCAGGGGACATTGGAAAGTAGTTTGTTAACGTTTAGTTTAGCCACCATCTAACCGTATCGCGGAGCGGTTTTAAGTCAGTGTTCCGGTATGTAAACGATTTTCCAAATTAATACGATTGTTTACTTACATAACTGCTTTGGAAATCATGGCATAGGAGAAGAAACGACAACATTAGCTACAACATAAAACCCATTTGTAATCATGTAAAGCTAGCCACAAACGTTAGCGGACCACCATACGTTATAGATTCGAAAAAGTCGCATTCAATGCTAAAGCTAGGTCTTAAAATGGCCCGGTTCGCCGACTGAAAATTAGCTAAACGCGTGACTAGCGTTATCACCAGCGTAACGCCTAACCCAGCTAGCTAACATAATGTTTATAGGCGACAGTTTAACGCTGGATATGGCCTTTAAATTTGGGTTTTCGGATTAGCTATAGCGGGATTTTCGACGGCGAAAAGCACAACAGTTGTAAACCTAAGAAACAAAAGTCGAAATCAACATTTCTGGTGTTCGCAATCAGGGCAAAGTCTACCTCTTCAACAAACATGGCTGACAAAAAATCCTTACCTGTAGACGCGCTAGCTCGCCAGCAGCTCAAAAGAAGGGCAGTCACAGCCCACAGTAACCTCATGGTTGATAATTCAGTATTTGAAAAATCGTCGAGACTTAATCGGGCAATGCTAAATTGTCGTCCTCCTCTTCTCGTAAACTTCTCCGAGAGGACGCGGCCGAATGTGACTAAACCGAGGTAGCTGTTCGTCCTCTAGTTGCACCTCACGTACACGCACTGATAAGCACGTACGCGTGACGTATGTTCAGAGGCGGGGTCACGTCAAGCATGAGTTGCGGAGTCACCATTTTAGACCATTTAGTTATTTATTGCTCCTGTTCTTAAGTGTTTTCCACCTTTGTTTAATGTATTTAATGGCGCGACAATTTAAGCTAAAAACAATAAACAGTGTTGTTTTAAATACATTCTAAATGTATTATCTTCCCAAATTAGAAAAAAACTATAATCAAATCTAAAATCTGTTGTCAGTGTACTTCAGGGCATAAATTACCAATAAGTAGGGAAATGGCTGCTGAATAAAACAATACAAAAAACTGAATTGTGAGGTTTCTGGTTGAAATAAATAACTGAATTCTAAAATACTCGGCACTCACAATATAGCTAATATATCTGTAGAGCACTGAGACAAACAGAAAATCATATTAGTTTGTTCACAGCATAACTGGCTAGAAGGAATTCATTCTTCAGGGATGCATACTTATTCAGAAATCCAGGTTTGATCACAACTGAAGTTTAAAAAAAAGGCCATGACACTTATGAAATACTAACAAAAAACATGTTAATTCTAGAAATCTTGCTATGGGGTTAGGTGTCACTGAAGTGGACACACACACGCTCACAACACATTAAAATGTACAAAATGTAAAGTAAAAGACTGTGGCCATAATTATAATGCACTCCAGTGTGATTCCACCACCCACCATACCTGCAATATCACACATTTAAAATAATTATCACCTTTCAGACAGTTGTGACCTAAAAACAGAGAAATTATAACTTTGTAGAAGTAGTATTCACAGCAGAGCTGCTGTATTGGATTGCATTGGATTACTAAAGTGACTAAAGTGACCAGTGAGTATATATTAACACTGTAGTTTTAACCAGTTCCCCATAATTTAAGCTAAGGTACACTTAATACATCAAGTACAAACTCTTTAGTCAATGTGTTAGTCACAAAGTTAACAATGAAACTGCTATTTCACATTGTAAAGTCAACCTCAAAAGGACAACTTAAGTGTATCCATTTGTCTTCCAACTGACCCAATGTTCTGTTCAAAAGGAACAATCCCCTAGATTAAAGGCCTTTCATTAAACCCCAGAGGAAAAGAAAGGTACAATGTGAAGGAAATGCCCCAAATGACTAAACAATAAAAGGAAGCAAAATTTATTAGTTTGCTGATAACATGAAACAGGCAAGTACCCCTTGAAGAATTTAATATAGACTCTGTTTACTATCTGCATGCCTATGGATCAGGCCTTACTTTGAAAGTACAAAACACTTTCAAAACTGTATTATGCATTGAAACCACTTCCAGCAGTGTTCACTTATGCTGTTATTGTTCCCTGCTCGGTACTCAGTTGTTCAAAAAGCCTGCAAGACGTCATCAAAGGAACACATAATTTATGCTGGGAAACACAGACCAGTACGGCTCACAAGCCACTTGTCAAACATGTTTAACCATGTTAAACCATTTCATTTATTTGGTATTCAATTATGGAATATCAGCTATACCATTAAATACATTATGGAAAACGTCCTGCTGGTTTTAATTACTGCCCTCCCATCTAGTGTCTAACCACAGCACCGCAGAGTCAGTGCAGCAAAGAAAAACAACTTTGCCTCAGCAGTTGATAACACAGAATTAAAACACATTTCTTTGTGATTATGATCAGTTTTTGTAATTCAAACTTAATTTAGTCAGTAAGTCTGTTTTAAGACCATTGCTGCTCACGAGTAAGCCTTCAGAATATATGTACGCACACTGGAAAACATTCACCAGTTTTAAGTGGCAGCACCCAAACATTTTTATTGTCATCATTTTTAATACATGATCATACTGCAATAGCTTTTCAAATGGCAACTTTATAAAATGTTAAATTTTTGTTTAAGTTAAAATGTACAAATGCACTGAACTGTTTCATGTGTGAAGGTGATCCATATTTTGCAAACTTAAATTTTTTTAAAAGGAATCTGTATGTGTGTAATTTAATGATTATTCACATCATTATCCAAACAGAACAAAAATTACTGCAATTTGAGATATCATTTCAAGTGCATACAATGGTACCTGTGTAGTGTCAGGCAATCTTAAAAGAGAATCTTGACTATAAATAATTATAAAATAATTATCATTTATCGTTTGAGAACTAAATGAATCAAATGTAACATCATTCCAAACCACAAAGAAACGGAAGTGCACACTTAAATAGTGCACTTTGGGTCATTTTATCTGTAATACGAATACTAGTTATAAAAAGCAACAACTATACATTTTATTTTGCTTCACTGGCAAAAGTGGGTCATTTTAAATCATACAAATCTTGGAATTAAAAGGAAAAAAACAACAAAAAACAATAACAGCAATCGACTTGTTGCCTCGAGTTTTCTACCTTTGGATTCTTTTGTTTTCTCTTCCCTGTATGAAGTGATTTAGGTAGATAGAGCCTCTTGACGTTTCCATGTTTCTCCACATCAGAAGCTGACAGAAGTTGTACTCCAGGCCTCCATCCTTCATTTGTCCAGGTACCTGATGAAGGTGGGAGCAACAGGGCAAGGAGAAATACATGCATCTCATGTATCACTTAACCCTGAATTAGGCTTGAGTGCTCCTGATGAGATGCACTCGGGTCTCTGCCCTTCGGCAGGGAGAGACTAGAGGTCACCGCTCTGAAGTACAGCAGCCCAGGAACTATAAACAGCTCATCGGGTAATAAGGACAAATGTTTCTTTAAGAGTTATCAGTAGAGTTCTCAGTGCTGCCTGAACTTGAGGAGTGAGGGGTAGAGGATGATGAAGAAGAAGAAGAGGAGGAGGAAGAGGAGGAGGTAAAGTTCATCCCTGATAGTTCTGGAGGGTTTGTTGCTGTGTTCTGTCCACTCAGGCTTTTCCTGCACACTGGACAAGTGTCATGCTAGTGAAAAGGCAAGAAGCAAGAATACAAAGCTGTTTTAGTCATATAGGTGATGTATCCCTATTTAAAATATAAACTAAATAATGCTAAATATTACAGTGGAAAGAGCATTAAATAGGTGATGACCAATACCTGTTCCAGCCAGGGTACTATGCAATCATTGTGGAACATGTGATTGCATGGGAGCTGCCTCACATTTTCTCCAACACTGTAATCTTCTTTACACACAGGGCATTCCAGTCCTGAAGCTGAAAGACACGTTAAAAACATACTGTTATAAAAATCCTGTAGACTTAAAGTCCTGCACAAAAAGTTCAAATTCCAAATACCTAAAATAGTAACATTATATTCTGAACTTTGTTTAATGGCTCAACAATCACAGCAAAGCTCTGGTCTGGGGAAAAAAAAAGGTTACAACCACATTTCAATGCAACAGACAATGTAACAGGTCATTTTGCCACAACACAATCATTACTATTACTGTTTATAGTTATAAAATGGCCTGTGCTGATCTACAAAGGTACAGAGCAGTACTGTAACTATAGAAATACTGACAATAAGAACAAAGGAGTTTAATGTTTTCAGGTCGACAGGGTAAACTATAACAGACCATTTTATGTATTTTGGGCTTAGTTGGAATTATTTTACAGGAAAAAAGTTAAATCCTAGATGGCAGCTTTAGCTACACTAAACAGCACTACATTTTTACTCTTCATTATTGGATTTAGCTGCTTCCTTATTTGTACTTGATAACAAACTAATCATGATTATACTGGTGTCAGCAAAGTTAAACATTTAATTTTCAGGACAGAGTTGGGTCCGTGACTTGGGTGGGGGTAGAGTAAGAGAATTCAGCTTTAGTCATGGGCAGTTGTGGCTAGCTTATAATAGCTTGAACTGTCTCTGTTGCCTTAGCTGTGAAGCTGGCAGGGCTGTTGTTTTAGTTGTGGGTTTGTTGTATCTGCACATTTAACATGCCGTTTTTCTGAAAAACATAAATTTATGATGTACATAAAATGTAAGTAACAAGCAGATTGTGGTCTTTTGATTAAATATGTAGTTACTATGGGCAGCACAGTGGCATAGAGTTCCTGCCTCACAGCTAACAATCATGAGGTCAAAACTGATGGCTGGATGTGGCTTTTCTTTGTGGAGTTGCATGTTTTGCCCATACTTGCACGCTTCTGGTTTCCTTTAAATAGCATTCAGTTAGGTTATTTGGTTAATTTCTTGTATGTGTCACTAAAACCTGATGCAATATAATGGGAGGAGTGTAAGGATAATTATAAAATCTTCTATTGGGCAATTTTGACACAAAAACTGACTATGAAGAAAATGTTTTTTTTGTCTATTGCTTGATCTCAATTTCAATAATGACTTATCCTCTTAAATAGGCATGCTGTTTAACAGTTTAGGTAAATATATGGACTAATTAAATCATACTCCAATGGAAAATGATCAACCATTACATTGTTGTCCAACTTGTATAACAAAAATCATTATAGCGCTATTCTTCATTGATACTTACCAACATGCTCATCTGTAATTTGTACCGTAGGAAGACTTTTAATTTTATCCCTATCAGCAGGTGGAGGCCCTGTATTCTCAAACTGGTTTAATAACTAAATATGAAAGGGGGAAAATAGAAAACAAATTTAATTATGACATTTTACATAAGTTAAAGAAATCTAAAGTATGCAACTCAATGTATAAAATTAGTAATAAGCATATTAACCAGTATAAAACTTCTTAAAATTACCTGTGTTATAATTGCATCTAGTCCATTGGCACCCCAGGCATAATCCATAGGATTTGAGTGAAGAATGCCCCTTTAAAAATAATTAAACTTTAGATCAACAAGGCCAAGTACATTTTGTTGAGAAATTGCTTCTTGGTATATTATCACTCTGTTCCAGTGACTTACCAGGGACCGACACCAATATTTGGCATTGCAGTAGGTGCAATTATTCCATTCACTAGCTGTTGAATGATTCTACAAAATGGAACATTCAGGCATATTAGATACAGTGAAGGGGAAATTAAGGTAGTTTTTAAATGCCAAGATGTGCAGCTCAAGGAAGACATAAAACTTAGAGAAAGGGCAACTAAAGGCAAAACCGACTCAAGAACAAATAAGACACAAGTCACTAAGTGTATTTCTTACCCTTCTAAAGTGGGAACTCCATCATGCCTTCCTGGCTGTCTCCTTGAACCATGCCGACTTCTTGGTTGCCTGGCACCATAGCGTTGTCTTGATGCAGTTTCCCTTTCCCGCCTGTTTTCAGCATCCCGATTGTCCTCTGTTCCAAGTCCAGCCCCGAAGTCAAAACTATCATCAAAGACACCCAGAGCAAACTGACCATAGCCTGAAGGGAATGTAAATAAATGCTGGTCCACATTCTGGAAAACACAAAGATTAAAAAAGACACAAAGCAAGCTAAGTGCAGTCATTTTGATAATAGAAATCAGTAAACCTCAGTGATCTGTCCCTATATGTTTGTTTTTTCATCATAAAATATATTCTAATCATTAGAGTTCTGTGGTTTGTCAGGTCAAACTTCACATCAATGGAAGAATTTCGCTATAAATATAATTGTTCACAGCTCCTGTATTTTGCAGGGAAATGTCTCCTTACAACACTTACTTAACTATATGAACTATACACCTAGCTAAGAGTGGCACTCCTCTCCAACTAAGATAAGTTAAATCAGCCCAGACATTCGTAATAAAAATAAGGAACTAGTAGTTGTAAAAGCAAAAGTAGGAATGACTTCCACCATGTCCTTTGCAAGATCAGCAAAAATGTCACTGAAAACAGTTTTAAGCAATTATTACTCCATTTTGCAAAAGTGTCTGAAAACAGAGAGGGGTTGTGTGATAGAGAAGACAGTCTGAGTAGAGAGCGAGTTAAAAACCTCAAATGGCTGCTGGTTCTGGGACCCGCTGGAGATGCTGGACATGGTGCCATTGTCAGCACTAAACAGGGGACAGATAGTTGACAGAGTTATGTGTAGATTAAAAAAAACATATTTTTTTTACCTCACAGTATCCATCATTCCATACAGTTATAACATTTAGCAATGTCCTTCTTTTTACCGTTATGCTCGCAATCTTTTCATTTCAAATGTGAAATGTAACAATTGTGATACCAACTTTGTTTCAAACTCTGTAACACCATGATAAAAGTTGGAAAAGGATAAACAAAAATGAAGCAGTGCATGACTTTGTTGTTGGGTGAAGCCTAAACTTTAACTTAACAACTCAAGTGAAATATAAATGTAAAAGGCTGACTGGAAATATTATTACAAAGTACTCGTATGATGTATCACTGTGTGGAGGCATGACTATTGATTGACAAAGAGACTGTTGATTGACAAATACAGACTGAATTATTGCATTTGTTGCAAAAAAACTCAAGGTACAATCCTGTGTTGTTAGTCCTTAAAGTTAATGTTGTAAAGCTGAGTTTTGCAGTATTCAATAGTCAAAGATTTCAGCTACTTTTGTATAGCAAGCAACAAACTTGTTAGGAATGACAGATTCAGTTAATATGTTCAATATACACACCTTCTCTCCTCCAGCAGCTCCTCAATAAACCCTGACTCACATCTTGGACATGTATACTCCTGTAATAAGCAAAACACATTAATTGAAACCAACATATTACACTAGGTAGAGAAAAATGTATTTAATAGATAAAAATGCAGTACAGTTTGCTACCTGTGCAATTTTGTACTGAGCTGTATTTAAATCTGTTAATTCAGATATGTTTAACAATTTTGTATTGATGGCCCAACAGAACAGTGGGGTAAAAGATACAGAAAATAATAATCATTTTTGTATGAGCACAGACAAAGCAGCATCAATTTGTGCTATTTAGTCTAATTACAGATTAAGTTCAGTGCAAAAGACTTTCAACAAAGTCTGGACAAGAAGAGTCGGCAGGAGACACACCGCCAGAGATCTTTCCTCCCCCAACCTGACCACCTTCTATCTGAACTGTTGTCCCCACCAGCTGGTACAGGTGTAGATTTTATGTCTGTAAGCACCTTCAGCAAACACTACGACAGCTGAGACGATGAAACAGTCTTGTTACTCTAATTTCAGGTCCTTCTATAGAAAGAAAAAATGTCTCCCAGATGACATCACTTGAACACACTACTCACATTTCATTAATAACATACATATATCAAACTTCCCACCTTACATATTTCTTACTGGCCACTTTGTTAGGTACAATTCAATGCAATCCAATACAGCAGAAACTGTGAGAATGAAGTGATAATTCAGGTGATAATTCTGTTTTGTAACTGAGGTCATAGTGAGCGGTGGGGTCATGTAGCTGAAGCACATTACATTGAGAGGTGTTTCTGATGGTTTGGCCATCTCAGAATAAAGTGTGCATAATAAAGCGGGTGTATACCTGTTTCTGTCTCTTTAACTGTGTTGCATTATGTTGATTTTCATACACCGATCCGGTGGCATATTATGTAATTCAGCTGCATTTTTTAAGAAATGAAAGAACAAAAGCAATTCGAACTTGAACAACACCTGGAGTATTCCGAAAAAAACGGCTGATTGATTGTTAATGCGACTTCTGGTCAGTGCGAGCAACCTACAGAAAGCTAGGGCTCAACTTTTACATTGTGAAGGCCACATTTAACTGTTACAGCTCTTAAACAGATCATTCTAGCCTGTGACAGGTATGTCACTTGTATGCCTTACTGAATGGCAAAACAAAAAGGCACGCAGAAGCATTGTTATAACTGGAACATTCACATAAATGAATTGCACAAGTCTTAAGACTAGTTTTAACGGCGTTAACTTAACAACTAATTCAATAAATGCCTAAAGTGGAGCATATGAGTAGAGCTCTGCGTTAACGTTACTGACGGTTAACGTTATTGCTAGTCCAGCTAGCTAACAGTAACCGTTACGACTATAACATTCGTAACCCCGCAGCAATTAACAAACGATTCCCCAAAATGTTGTTAAAATTGTACCATAAGTATCAGTGTTTTGTGTACAATGTCTAAGCAGTTCATGTTCGTATAATTACAGATTTAGCGTTAAGGCTTAGACAACAAGCTAACTGACACTGAGTAGCGACATCTCGATAGAGCAAGCTAAGTATGTTAGCATGCTAACAGTTGGCCGCGCTGCTTCAACAACTTCTGCTAAAGCAACAATACCAGTACTGCATTTTTAATTTGCCCAATTATCCCCGTTTTTACTCTGTGTAGGTCGTACTCACGGGAAGTCGAGGGCTAATCTCTGCCGAGCATCTATGACAGAAAAACCGGCTGGGACATGTAGGAGCTTCAGCCATCTTTAGCAACTAAACGGGTAGAGAGGAGAGAGGACTACGGAGCCCCGAAAAGGACAATGTTAACCTAGAAAATACGACGAACATGTGATTTCAATAACTGGATTGTATCAAATGTAGTATTAAATGTAGCTGTGGCTGTATGAATAAAATCACTGTCCAACTTAACTAGAAAAAGTAAAAAGCAAAAGCATTAGTGATTAATGCATGAGCCATAAATAAAAACTTCGTGGTAGCTGAACATGAAGTATGATTTTTACGGGACAACTCCCCTTAAATTGATATCAGAAAGGACATCCCTGAATTAGCACCTGAAGGCAATTTAAGACATAAATTAAGGGATGATTTTAATGATTTCAGTTTGTTTTCTTCTTACATGTGCATGATTTAAATCCTGCCAAAATTATTTATATTCCTTTACATTCCCTTTTCTTCTCTTAAAATCCTAGTAAAAGTATTTTGAATAGATTTTTAAGATAAAAAAAAATAATGTTCGTTGTGTTTAGTAATTATAAATGGTGTAAATGTTAGGAAACAAAAAGCATTTTTTAATTTTAAAAAGGTTGAATTACTTGTTTGACAACAGTAACATTTACATGCCTTACAAAATATTGCCACATGGTGGTGCTTTTGTGTATCAAGTGGCTTTGCTGGATTTTCAGCCAGTGGCTTTTACTCTTAGAAAATCAGATGGTCTAAGTGAGATTAAAAAGACTGTGTTAAGGTGACTTGAACTCATACCCACATGCCACTGACATGCCAGGACAAAAACCCCAGCGAAGTGAAATCCTTATCTTATAGCACCATTTTAGTATCTACTTAACTCAGGTCTTACCCCTGCGGGTTCAGGGCCTGTTTGCTCTCCCTGCTCACATGCAAAGATAGGTTTTTGTGATCTGGCATTGTGTTAGATTTATTCTGACACATGTTACTTTTCCACTGGATTCCTGTCAACCACCCACCACCCACCCCATGAGCCCAATAAGCATACTTAAGTGTTTAAGAGATGTGCAGCATCTGTTTTTGAGCAACACATCTTGTCAAAGGTGGATTTGCATGTTGTCCTTATTTGACAGCAATCATTGGAGCATTTTTATCAAATGTCAAATCTGAGAAATAAAACCGTAAATAAGAATCCTTTCACATGGGAAAGACATTGTGTCATTTTGTGTGAACTCGAGTTGGCAGCTATCTGGCGCCAACGACAACTGAAGGTCTCAGAGAGGACTTAGTTACATAAGATTTGGAGAGAAAAATGATTGATCTTATGTGTGCTTTTTCTGTTTGTTTTATTTTTTAAGTTGTAAACTAAATTTTCCTCAATATATTTTTTTTAAAGATATCCTAATGTGATTACCATAACTGCAGATTGACAACCATTAACTTATCACACAAGTCTGGAGTATCTCTACAGCTTGGCACAACATGCTGAGAATAAGTAAGAGTGCTCATCCGACTGCCCGTCAGCCAATCACGTCTTTCAGGCTGTGTAGCATGATTTTCCTTGACAAATGTCTAGTTTCATGATCTTGAGGAGTGAGCCCTTGGATCCAATCTACTCAAGCTCACAATGGTTGTCTGAAATCATTTCCCATATCATATACACTCAGTAGATATACACTCACACAACACTCAACAGTGAGCACTGTGGGATACTTTCATTGCAGTATATAGGGTAAGAGAGTTCCCACTCTCCCACATTTGGACACCACTACAAAATGGCAAATTCTATGTATAGTGCACTATATAATGAATAGGGAGTGATTTCAGACACAGCCAGTGTAACCTAGTTAGGTTCTAATGTCCTCTCTAGGCCGATGTGTGTTGTGTCTGATCTGGCCATGTGGGAGCAGGAAGGACATGGCTGTCCCATGGGCTGAGATTAGAGAGAGTCTGATAGCACTGAGTTTTGCTATGTCTGCCTGGCTGAGGTAAGCTATTGTCTGTCTGCACCCAGTGCGTCACCATCATCGCAGTCCAGTGCTCATTGTAGCAGTGCAATCTGGGGAGTGAGTGACTGTAGGTCAGAGACAGGTCATGTGAGTACCAGAAAACAACTCTGCCAGACCGAATGACCTTGCACGTCGTGTAATTTTAGGTCACTACCAATCTGCATTTCAGAACACATTCTGCAAGTGAACTGCATTACTGCGTTTGCTTAACCAGGTAAAGTACTGACAAGTCTCTGCCCTCTTGGTGTGATGTGGATTAAAAAGCTGAACACATGCAGTAAAACAGCAAGTGGTGGAAGTAACACATTTTATTTTGTCCTGCTACCATAATTAAGTAGTGTTTAGACTGCACATGCATGTATGAGCACATGCACACATACATCCACACAACAGAAAAATTGTTGTTTTCTCAGCCTACTTTTTATGATTTAATTTCTTTTACACTCTAAGAAGCAATAAATTGTTGCAGCCAAGGCAGCAGACAAATATGCTGCAAGGGACACTGCTGCTTTTGTCACTCTGCAGAGTTTTCCAGACACTCCAGCCGGGATTGCCCCACACAGTCCCTCTGGGCCTCCGAATCACACTCACATACACATATAAACACACACACATAGACACACAGTAATAACAGCAGCCTGCTGGAACTTCCTGGGCCTCTTAGTCATGCGTCACTTGTTTTCAGTCCCACCCATCGAAGACTCTGTCTCCCGCCAGACACACTATGTCTGAGGTCATATGTCACAAGACCCATGCATCAGACACACACACACATCTGTGAATATGTACTGTACATACAATACTTATATCTTCATCACAGCAGGTATCCCTTCTGTTCTGTGCAGTGTTTACCCCACACTGTTTGTGTTCCAGAGCAAAATCCCTTGGGACTACATTGGTACATAAGTGTTTTGGATTACATCACTAAGCAGCTAACAAAATATAGATGCTGCTAAAGGAACATATGTGCACAATTAGCAGTCTAGGTTTAAATGTCTCTGCTGTAGTAGAGTGTTTGTGTTCACTCACCGCAAATGTTTCAACAGTTTAGAGAATTGGTCTGATTTTACTGAGCTATTGTTTTACTAGATTGTGGTAATATCTTCTGATCATGTGCAGTGTTGTTATTGATACTTTTCACTCTATCTGTGTCTATTAGTTTTTACCCAAATACTTTTAGCCATTGTAACCTAATTAAATTATAGTCTATAATCTGAGTTATATAAACAACAGCTGATAGGATGCTGATATTCATTTTCCCTAGAGGAAGAAACCCAGCAATCCCCTATTCAGTGAAAACCCAAATGTCTGTGTGTGGAGGATTGTGCATAAAAGTCCCTAGAGGAGTGTCCAGAGGATTGTTTTTGGCATATGTTTTATATTTGTGTATGTCTTGTGTGTAAGACAATGGGTGTGTATTTCTCTGTAGTGTTTGGGTTTCCAGGGTATGTTATTAAAACATTTTGCATGCATTCTGTCTATACAGTATTTGTGAGTGTCTGCATGTAAATGTCTGCATATATGTTATGTATTTTCCCTCGCAGCTGTTATAATATATTTCATAACATTCACAGTCCATATGAAACAGTACTGGAGCTACCAAGGCTAAGCATGGGTGCAGTTACTCCTCTAATCTAAAACTGACCATCAGTGTGTTTACAGGATGTGCAGGTCTGTAGTCTGCGGCGATAGATACCATATGGGTCTGAGGTCACTTGTGGTATACTATCCCACTCCACTAACTAGATGATCCCCTACAGATTGTTTAATTAGCTGTCCTAGTGCTTATTGTACTGTAGCTGTTCATCTAAAAGTAGTTGTTGACAATGAGCAGACAAACTTGAACTGAAGTCTAAGCCAAGGCACCGTTCCCACTCTCATCTTTGCTGAAGTTGCATGGCATACCGTAGCATTGCTCAACCAACTTTCCATGATAACCAACCAACTTTCCATAATAAACATGCAGGTATCTGGGCCAAGGCTTATAAAAAGTAATTTCTGACTTGTCAGAGCCACCTGAAAAGCTGATGTGAGGCCTGATAATCTTCCAAGCCTCAAGTTGCACAACCAAACTCAATGTGAGTCAAGTTTGGGACCTAGTATATCCCAGTTATCACACTTCACAGACTTTTTTCAGACATGGGGTTTAATATTTCAACATTAATTCAAACCAAAGTTAATTCAATGACCTTGCCATTGCCAAGGCTGTCAGGCAACAGTCTCATATGCTTGATTGAGCCACAACTGACCAAAAACCATGAAATCCTCAGGGGGTGTCAGACCATAGTTATATAAATATTTATGAAATACTGTAACAAAGCAAATCCAACACAGATACTACTTTTAAACATACATTACAATTTCATTACAATTTCCTTCTTAGTACATGTGAGGCAGACCACACAAAGAGCCAGAAGAGAAGTTGTCCCACAGGTCATTAGGAGGAAGTGAATTCACCAAGAATAATTGGGGACAATTAGCATTTGCACAACTTCCTAACTTTCCTGACGATCTGATCCTGCATACATCACTGACAAACTCTGCTCAATGTGAGTAAACCTGCCTGGATTTTCAATTGTTGCTTAATAAGGAATGAAGTAAGCTTACTCAGTAAGCCAACATAGTGAAAACTATTTTTGAACAAAGTAATCACTGGTTTCATGGCACATACAGCCTTGTAATAGAAAATGCTTATGAGCATTAAGCAAACAGTTGTTTTTTCTAAAATACGCAGTCAAATTCACCATGTCAGAAAGCATTTAAATGTATCTTAATGTGTAATGTTTTGGCTAAGTGGCAGTGTATTATACCTCTATAAAATAGACCTGAGATTAGAGATTATAAAAAGTACAAAACATTATTCCGAGAAAGAAAAAGTGTTCAGAGTCTTTTAGTATAAGCATGATTTGTCAGGCGCCAAATATCATGCACATGTGGAAAATTACACTTAGTGTGTAACAACGCAAGATTGGGAACGAATGACTGAGGCACATATATTCTGATGGAGTGATGGCTCTGATATCTATTAGTTTCAGCTGTGGTACAGAGCTGTTTACAATCCAGTGGTGCGATCCAGAGAGTGGGTGGTCTCCGAAACACTCCACAGCTCCTGGTTTCATCACAACATTTCAGATCTAAATGTTGGCTGTTAAGTTACTGGAAGTAGTATGGCAATATGGCGGAAATGATACCATGTGGATGTTGTTGAGAAAGAAGCTTGACATATCTGAGCAGGATGATTACGCATCCCTGAAATGTCAGTGTGGGCGTCACATTATAGTCATGTGTGTTTGTGGGGATATAAACAACTCAGCCAGAGGTTGTGATGTAATGTTTGTGACTGATCCCATGCTCATAACAGGTGAGCTCCAGCCATAATCACACCCACACAATCCACGCAAACATACTGACAAACACGCACATAAAGCCATGTTCCAGTGGAAGTGAGACTAACACCTTATTGGCCGCACCACAAACCATATAGTGTAGAAAAAGGGATGAAATGTGGAGCGAAGTGGGCAACAAATTCCTGTGGTCTCATGTTGAGTGTAATTAGAATAGCTTTGAAATGGCTCATAGGTTTACTCTATGGTCTTGTTATTACCACCACTGGTGGGACAGAGGCGCATCATATCCTAAATAAGTCAGAGGCTGTGTGAATAATCGCATACAGGCTGTACTTGATGAAGTTATTCCTCACTCATAATGACAAAAGCAAATGGGATTTTATTTATCTTGAACGAGATACCTCTATTGGGATGCTTGGTCCAAATATATCTGTTCCAACTTGTTTCTCACTTGTGTATTTTACTGGAAGACCACAACCATTTCAACACATGCACCCAGTGTGGCAAATGTTTTATTTTAGTTTATTTTAATTCCTGTGGAGTTGCCACTTTTAACCTCTGACCAGAAACGTTGATTTGATGAGTTTATGTGGATCACAGAAGAATTTACTTATTCTTTGCAGTCATAAATGTATGGGAATAATTGGTTTAATATTCCTCTTATATAATGAGGTATACGCAAGGCAATAAAAGCTAAGAAATTCAGATGATGAAAAAACTAAACTGGTGTGAGGGACGTTTTCCTCTGCCCAGACAAGCCAACTGGACCACACTGAGGTCATGACTGCATGCCTGATGACAGAACCTGACTAATATGTTGGTGTAGCAGTGCTGCCATCAAAGTTATAAATATACCTGGATCAATCAATCATGTATTATTTTACAGTCAATATACAGAAAACAAGTTCTGTGTGTGGGCACAGAAACAGCCTCTCGGTGGCATTGTTATTTGCTCTGTACAAACTAAGAAAACATCTAAGTCCATTCCCAGTGTAATAAAAGTGTAGTTGGACATGAATATAAACATCTCCCTAAAGTTGAACCAGATGCTGCTGCATGGCAGAGCAGAGGATTCACAGAAGGGAGAGCAAAGACAGAAAAACAAGGGAGGTACGCAGGAAAGTGAGTCAGTACCCAGGCCTCAGTACTTTAAAATGTTCATTCCTAAGCTCATTTGTCCTCCATCACCCTCCCCACCTAATGTAGAATATCCTTGAGGAGAAAAGCTGCCCAGCCTGGATTTGATTCTCTGCCACCTCTCACATTAAACCTCGAGAGGCCTGTCAGAGAGGCAACTAAGCCACTGCACGCACGAGAGAGGAAGTGTAACCACTGCACGCATAAAATGAGTGCCTGTCTGCCTGATGCAGCCTGACCCATTTCTCTAAACTCCAACATTAGAGAAACACTGTCCAGTTTTACTCAGAGTGCAAGTACGGTCTCATTTGGCTGTAGGTGACCATAATAAAAAGAAATGCGACAAAGAGAAAAATCTAAATATTATACAGTGCTGATGAGACACGTGGTCACAGTTGCAAGAAACTACATTATTTCAGTATTTCAGACGTAGAAGAAAATCTGGTTTGAATTCACACTTGTAGCCAAGAATTGCTTGTTTCAAATGAAGATGACACATTGTGACAAATGTTAAACTTTATGTTATTTCAAAGTGAAAGTACAAAAATACAAAAATATGTTGATGAACTTATCATTAAAATTTCACAGTAGGTACATTGGTAGATACACAAGAGTGGTATTTACAATAGTGTCAAAATGTTCCATACTGCAGGATTGTTTAAAGTATCCAAAAACTTTTTTGAGTTTAGAGGTTACCTCGGATCACTTGACCATTTTGATCGATATCTACCAGGTTTACCAGTGTCAACACCGAACAGACTGACTTATCTTTCATGGCAGTATAATCAGCTATGCTAAATTGACTGGAATTGCTTTCCATTCCCAGACAGATTTAATTTTCCTTTCAGTCAAGTGATGCTAATTACGTTTGTCTGTCCAGTACGTTCTTTCAAAAATGCCAAGTCAAAGCAGCAAAATAGCATCGGAATGAACTAGCAGACCTACAAAAATGCATTTACAATACAAAGCCAAGTGTTCAACACAGGAGGTATTCTAGAGGGCTTGGGGTTGTACCAACAGTCTTCTGAGACTCCTTTTGAGACACACAGGACCAGACTGTTAATTTCAGCAATCAGTGGGTGGCATAAGAGTTTGAATCAGCGTCCACAGTAATTGTGTGTAGTGGGAGCGAGGGAGCAAGACTATACAGGTTTGTTTAGGCTGAACTTCTTCCTCACCTCCAAAAGCTCAAGTACATACAGAACTGCTGCCATTGCCCTGTTCTTGTTTGTGGTGGATAGAAACCACATTGTTAGGCTATAAAGTGGTATCAACTTTCCAAGCAAACTAGTGTTGCTTTCCTTCAGCCTATGAGGGAAAACTGTGGGGAATGGAGAAACTGTAAAAAGTTGTAAGACACCATGACCAGTGACCACCAGTCACATTTATACATACACAATACACAAAATACAATAAATACAGTTTTTGCATCAGCTTTCCCAAGGATATATGGATGTGTTGCTATGATAAAAACATAAATAGAGTTTGATACCTTCTCCAATAAATAGCAGTGGTAATCTATTTACAATATGCACACATCTCCCAAAGAGCTCATGAGATATTGCTATCTCGAGACACATATGTTGATCTGCTTCTACTTTCCAAACTAACACAAGTTGCTCACATGTTTTTTAGCTTTTCTTGAGGCAGTTACACTATAGTATGTGTCTTCCAACTGAGGTCTTCCATATTAAATGAATTAAGGGCAGGTGGGAGGGAGGCGGGGTGGTTGTTGAAAAAAGTGGTCATCATGGCAAGCTAGTGTTGTGACACTTGACAATGTTTGTTGACCAACTCATCTCTTGTAGAGGACTGTGTCAGGGGGTCGTTCGTCTAGACGGCATTTTCCTCACTGCCGTCATAAGTCAAAGCTTTCCGAGGGGGATCTGCATTGAAGACAGACAGAGAGTGAAATGTGCCTTCACATTACTTTTAATTATATTATGACAAATGAAGATAAGGATGGTGCCAGGTTTTTGTAGTCTTACTGTTGCAGTGGCCATAGTGGCGGACACCTATGGAGCGGCCAAGGAAGCAGGTGGCACGACGGAGGTGGCAAGCACTAGGGTAAGTAATGTTGTCATTGCCACAGATGGGCTGCTCAGATGGCATGGGTATTGGGCAAGGCATAGTACGGCACATGACACAGTGAGCACTGTTGGTCTGGTCAGTGACACAGGTGTGAGTCCCTGGACACACCACATTGGAGCAGGACTCTGTGCAAAACATGAAAATGATTAGTAATACAGACTCACATAGCTTTGAAACTCTATCACACTGTACAAATTCAGAAATTGTGCTTACTTTTGCACTCTCCCTGGTACATGACCTCCAGGTCTGGGTGTCCCATGCAGCGAGCCATCAACAGAGCACACTCATCCTTATATGTCTTCCCATCACTGCCACACATAGCATGCTTCCGGGAAATGTGAGAACAGTCTGGAGAGCACACACACTGAGGCCTGCCCATCTTCATCTTGCAAATTTTCCCGGGCCCGCATTTGACTCCTTCACAAGTCTCTACAAAAACACAGTGAGTGGTTTCATATGTGCGTGAGCACTGCACAGTGTCAGTGTAGTGTTACTGTATTAACAATTGTGCAGACACCAGGTGATCTGCAGGCATTTTCATACAAAACAAGTTTGAAATCTGGGACTTTCCCAGACCATAACACAATTTTCACCTTGCACAATATTTACAATAACCACATCTCTTTATTGACCATTACACACAGGGGTGTCTCGCCTGGTGGAATTTGAGGCTGGTGTGTTTTCATAACAGATCCGTGTGTACGGCTGCACACAGATTGGGCTAAGCTCCTGCGGAGGGACAGAGGGGCTCTAAGGTAGATGGAGTTCAAATAGCTGTCAGAGAAGTTTACAGGCTGAGAAATGAGGAAGCCCCAGGCGCTTCTGACTCTCTATAATGTCAGACCTCAGGAGGAACTGTAATCCTGCTGTGCAGAATAAACATTAAATGATAAATACACTTCTCTTCCCAGGACCTTTCTTTAGAAGTGATGCCTGATCAGCTCTGACTCCAGATGATTCTCTAAACATTCAGGAACTTTTCTGAATTTCCTGTCACTACCAACCAATATCCTGTTTTATTTGAGACGTGTTTTTACTTAGACTCTCTGAGTCGATCTTGTGCTCTGAGTGACTCTTTTTGTGTGAACAATAAGGTACATCTGAAAATAAACTACAGTCTAATGATGGGGGCTGGTGTCTTTCTCTGACCAGACGCGTTTATTTACGACATTTTCCTCCCACAGAATTCCAAAACATGATCAAGAAAATGTTGCACATTATGAGTCCCAGACATCTGGACATGTGATGGACATTTATTCTAGCCTGCAAGAATGTATTTTCTTATTTTGTTCATGTTATTGTGTTATTTTGTTTTGATCACCATGCTCCTTTTTAACTAGCCTTGGAAAAAGGATGGAGGTTCTGATTTCACCAACACTGTATATTGAATACAGCTGTTTATCATTATACGAAAGTCCTTTTTATGAAGCTGCAAGCTACGTTAGACTGTGGTCTGAACTTAATTCAAGTTATCCTCATACATTCCACACCTCTGTTTCTCTTAATCGTGACCAGACAATCACAAGTTTTTAAAGGAATACATCAACATGGAGAAATTTACATTTTTGGCGTATGATAGGGCAAGTGCTGGTTATAAAAACAGAATTTATCAGCAAGTGAACCTCAATGAACTTGAGATTCGAGAGGAGAAAGCTTCTCAGCACAGCTGGGTGGAGTTATATGGAATGCCTCTCCTTGATCCACGTCTGCAATTTGTTAGAAAGTTGAACTCACTGTGTAAATATCTTGATGTGCAAATGACGTGGTTCAAATTAACTTTCACTGACTCTTCAGGAGACACGATGTTCATTTTATGTAATAGAATCAATTGTCTCCTGTTATACCTGTAAATGATGTAAATGTCTGAGCAGTGATTAAAACAAAACAGTACCACAGTAACAACTTGAGTTCAGTCAAATGGTTTTATGTTTATTTGCATTGAGACTTAAAATATGAATGATAAATACCAGAAACTCAACTCAGCAATTAACCTTTGAGAAGCAATGACTAATACCACATCCCACAGAGATCAGTCAAAGCAGTACATAAGTAACTAATTCTTTCAAACTGAGGTACTCAGATTCAACTAATTAGTATTTTAAAGCTTTGTTTGTTTGTTTACCTTTGCATGGTTTACAGGAGACAATTCCCAGGAAGCCCAGCAGGCTGACCTCATTCATGGGCAGACTGGTGTTGGACCATGCTGTGTCCAGGCGGCCTCCAGCACAACATTCCTCCCTGGTAACCCCTCTCATCAGCACCATGTCGCATCGTTGGTCTTGACTTTGTTGCAGCCAGCAAATCCCAGCTGGAGATAGTGGATTAAATATAATGTATAATAATATAT
>OMLM01000451.1:137852-156273 GCA_900302695.1 Helostoma temminkii
CCGCTAATAGTAAACATGTAACTCTGAACAGTGTCTTTTTATTTGAATCCCTCTTAGCGTTTTTTGATACTTTTGTGAGTTAAAAAAGAGATCTCTGACAAAATGTTACATATTTAACTATTTTGAAAATGTTAATTTAACTCTGAGAAAGTGTTGAAATCAACTCTGTGAGAGTCAGTTCATCACTGGACTTGTTGCTGTGCTGTGTGTCTCCATCAGCCTGCCTTTAAAGGAGGGGAATATGAATGTTATTGATCTACCTGGCTTATTACTAAGAACTCTAAACTCACCCACCCTCTGTTTGCACTATTACAGATATCTGGATGACATCTGGGGTGTGTGGACACATTTTAAGGAATTTTTCAACAACCACTATGCCTTCGTTTAAGTGAACCAACTTTTTAGACATTACCCCAGAACCATAAACCAGCTTCCACTGAGTGCTGTTTTCACAGCTCTCCCACTAATAATAATAAAGACTGAAGATCATAGTGTGATTGCTTTCAGCAAGGGATCCATAGAAGCAATTGGCTACAAATATCTTTTGGGAGCCCTGTTTTATAGATGCAATTAATGAGAGGTACCAGATGAGGGCGCCCTCAACCTGTGTTACATCTCTGTAGCATCCCGTAGTCACCACACTGCATTTCCTCAGTGGTAGATAATAAAAAGCTCATTAAAGCAGTCCTAAATTTCATGAGGTCTGTCACACCACCTACTCTGAGGAATGACAGCTGACACTTCAGAGCCAGTTATTAATATGAGATGAACTGGTTACAGTAAGACTGTTAGACCCTGAGAATAAATCACATCTTGTCACAGTTTCTAGAAACATACCCAGCCATTTCCCCAACAGTAACATTATTCTTTAGCCACATTGTGAACTATATCCATCGTTTCTCGGGTGAATGCACTATCATATGTCTTTCCACTGAAATAGCTGAAGAGAAAGAATAACACCCCATTTCTGTCCACCCATTCCACTGTATTAAGCCTCAGTGTTGGTGTGTACGTCACACAGCTAAACAGGGCACAGCAGTGGTAATTGCTCTCTCTGCCCCAGACTGGCTGAAAGCAGCTGCATCACCTATCCACTCAATTTATTTCTAATGTGTGTTACTGATTGAACCGGCAGTGAGGGCAGGAAAAGTGACAAGGCCGGATAGAATCCCCCCCCGTGTCCCTGTCTGCACAACTTTCCTCCTACTTCTTCTCTTCTCTTTCTCTGCTTCCATCCTGTGTTTAGTGATGCCCGTGTGAAGTCCCTCTAGTGATTCATTAATGGGGAAGGTTAATGTCGGCGCACGCGCTGCTCATACAAGCAGCTCTCCCTCCCTCTTCACATTTCTTCTTCCCTCTCTCCCTCAGCCCTCCTCTGCTCTTGTCCATTCTCTTGAGCTTTCTGTTTCCCCTTTTACTTTTGAACCAGAGTAGGACACCGATGTGGTCGTGACTAAGGGTCTCCCTAGGTACAAAGAGTGACTTTCATTTAGCTTTGTCCATGTGCTGCCCTGGATCTCCCTCCTCTTCCTGAGTGGGCTGGAATAACCCCTGATGTTCATCTCCTTTATAGACACCTCATGCTTCTGCATTCACAAAGATGTTTTATTCAAGTGTTTTTATTCAGCTTGAAACAGACTTTCATGACCCTGGTGCCAGGCCTTACACACAGATGTAGGCTTATTTTTGTCTGGATTTTACAGTTGACAAACGAGATGATGTAGACTTTATCCAAAGTTACTCATGTTCAACTAATGTTAACTGTGCAATACATGCCACTATTCAGTGAGTATATTCATTTGTCCAAAATATTGGACAGCAAATATAATTTGTGTCAAATTAGGGGTTGTATTGGATGATGAAAATATATAATTTGCCTTTTTATGGCTGATGACTGGAGCTGAAATTGCCTCAGTAAGTAATTTTACTCTTTGTATTATATTAACTGATAATTTGCTTTCAACTTTGTTATGAGGTGATGTGAGGGATGCAGGGCATACATGCCACATATTTTTCCTGTGTCAATCCTGTGTACTGAGTGGATAGTTGTGTATTTATATTACAGTGTAACAGTAATTTCTACTGTATTTTCCAAAACAAACATGTGGTAACGCTGTCGTTTTTAGTTGTTTCTGCAAGTTATTAAATTTTACTAGTTCTCACACAGTGAGGGCCTTCATGACAAACTGAAGAATGTGATGCTGATCGCAGACAGAGAGCTCTGAATATCTGACCTGGGTTTTGCAGAGGTCACTGCTTACTCAAGGAGTACGTATTGAACACCCTTCAAGTGTTATTATGCTGTTGATTGGTTATAATGCACGTGGGTATTGTGTAGAATGTACCAAAAATGCTGTGACACTGCTGTTGATTACTCAGAACTGCCTCTCTTCACCTCTCTTCAAGTCAACATCTAGAAGCTTCCTCTGAGATATTTCTCTTTTATTTTTTTTAGTAAAATAAATGATATCAGGCTTTAAATCTCGCCTCAGCCAAGAAACCTTCACTTGTCTCCAGAATTCTCTGGCACCATCTCTCACCTTACTGAAATTTCTCTTGGTGATTTAAAGAATGTCGTATTTCACATAAATTCAACCACGTGTCATAGATGTTTTCCCCACTGAATTCCTGAAAGAGGTCTTTCATTATGTTAGCACTCAAATACTTTCAATTGTTAACTGTTTGCTCTCAATCGGACATTTCCATCCAGATTGAAACATGCCTTTGTTAGTCCACTCTCAAAAAACAGAAACAAATAAACAACTAAAAAAAAAACCCAAAAGAAAATCTAGACCCCATGGTTTTAGATAGACCAACCACTAATTCAACTTTTGTATCCAAAATTATAGAATATAATTTCAGTTAGGACTTTGTACAAATCATACAAACTACAGTTATAGAATTATATTTTTGAATATTAATGAACTACTGTTTTTACATTTATCCTTTCATTTGTTGGTGGACTACTGTTTTTATAGTTATCCTTTTGCTTGTCCTATGTCTTTTTATTGTGCAGCATTTTAGAAGCATTGACTCAGGAAGAAGATATTTGCTCAGCAACAGTATGAACCATAAGCATGTTTGTAGTGCCTAGAACAAGCAACACAAGCATTTAGTATAGTAACTATGACAACGAAGGTCTGCCGCATACTATGGCACGATAATGACCTACTGAGCGCACATACTGAGCTGATACTGTACGTACCTAAGAGATATTTATGGTGGCAATAACAACAGATAACTACCACTGAACGGTGTGATAACAATCAAAGTGACTAAATCACCTTGGTTGGTATTGATCTGTGCATCTGAAGTAATTAGTGATCTAAAGCAACATGTATTGAATAAGTGGCATAATAATAATAATTTTGTATTTACTTTGATTAGTTTACACTCAACCCCATGGACTTTACTGTAAATGAATGAATTAAAAGTTATTAGATTTAAAAAAAAAAGAAATTATTTAAAATTAATTTTATTTTAAAATTCAATTAATTAATTATAAATAGCAAATGCCGTCTGTGTCCCAATCACAGCTATACCACAGCCATATTGATCCCCTCACTCTGGCAACCATCTGCTTTCTTTACACTGCAAGTTCCCTTATGTTGTCACTCACTCAACTAACATTGCTAATTGGCATTCAGCTAGATATGAGTCACTTACTGTAGGCAGCCAGCCACTACCTACTGTAGCCAGTCCCTGCAAAATTACATAATGTGGCAAAACAAAGCTCATAAAAGTCATAATGGTGTATGATGCTAACAGAATGTTTTAGGAAAGAAAAACCTGGAAATAATCTGGTTATTACCAGCAGTAACTTAGGGACAAGATATTTGCTCACCAACAATACAAAAGTTTTTTGTTGGAAACAATTCCACCCACAGTCTAAAGATAAGATTTTTGTATTCAATATTTTGAGTTTGTGCTATAATAATAGTTTAATAATTTATTGAGTCAAAGGGATTGCAAAATAATCTGTCTACAAAAAGTGCTATGCTTCTTTTTTCCAAATACTCACAGCACACAGTTTGCATGTATCACAAATACATACAGTTTTAATCGTTTTGAACATATTACTTTAACTAGGTCAGTGGCAAAGGAGAGCACATTATCCCTAAGGAGGCAACTATAGCTCAGATGAACGTGTATGTGTTCTTTTTTACCTTCTTAACATTTCAGTTTGATTCAGCGTAATTTAGGTGTTAAGGCATCAACATATTTAAGTAGCCAGCTCTGGAGGTGGTTGGAAACAATGCAGCTTATAAGGATTCCAGCTTTGAATATGCTCTGTGGAGCTGAGTAACAGGTGTAAGTGTCTGCTGTTGTTTGATGTGTAAAGACTTCACCCTCACTTGTGCTGATACAGCATATCAAAAGGTTAGCATATCAGCATATCAGTACATTTTAAAATACAGTTTCACTATGACTGTGTAGCAGGTATAATAAACATAACAACCAGCAGTTAGATACAATAGCAATATAAGTTAATGCTTTCCTTTACAAAACAAGCTGCTGAAAAAGTACCTGGTGGAACATATTGTATCATTGCACAATGATTTGGCTAGTTTCTGAGAAGAGCTCAGAACATGTTTGTTTGATTTTATATGACACCAAAAATAGTATCCGCTTTCGATTGTTCTATGATGTTTGACCCAGCGGAGAGGTTGTTGATAGAGAACTTCACACAGCGTAGGTACATTTGCCTCTGAAATAGCAATTCAAAACACCTACAGGCCTGAGAACAAGTGTTACAAAAAATGAAGTGCAGGTTAGATTTCAGATGATTTTTTTTCTCTTTTTTTCTGGTACACAATTAGTGATGTATGTATTGCTTTTCTTGTTTTAGTGCACTGTACTGTCTTGAAGTAGGTGAGCATGTTTCACTTGCCCATTTTGTTGAAAGATTCAGATTGAGCATTCACTGGTAGCAAACTCCTGTCAGACCTGTCTCGCTGAAACCTCATTCAGAGATCACACTTTTTACCCATTTACTCAAGTACTGTAATTAAGTACAACTTTAAAGTACTTGTACAGTACTTTTTCCATTTTATGTTTCTTTTACTACACCACAAACCGAGAGAAAATGTTTGTACTTTTACTTCACTACATTTATTTTTACAGCATTAGTTATTAGTTACATTTTGCAGGTTAAGATTCTTATACAAACTTTATAAACTAATAAAATCACATAAAATCAATTATAAAAACTTGGGATCAGCAATCAGAGTTCACTGGCTTCTTTGGGGGTCTAATACCTTCACCAGAGACACATCGACATAAGGCCAGGAGGAACCTGATTTCGAACTCCAGACCTTCTCATTCAGTGCCTGATCTCACAAATGCGCTTCTCGAGGAATGGTCAAAAATTCCCATAAACACACTCCTAAACCTTGTGGAAAGGCTTTCCAGAGGTGTTGAAGGTGTTATAGGTACACAGGGTCGCCCAACTCCATATATAATCCTACAGATTAAGAATGGGATGTCATTAAAGTTCATGTGCATGTAAAGGCAGATGTACCAAAACCTTTGGCAATATAGTATAGATTTACAACAGTTACAGCCACAACTCCATGACCTTAAGGTTTTAATGTTGTGGGCAATGTGTAATCTAGAATGGAAAAAGGATAATCAACTTGGGACCAAAGATTTTACTTTGCCAGTATGAAATGCAGGGTGTCAGGATGCACACTAGAAGGAGATTCATATTTCATATTTATAGTTCATATTTACTGTCAGACTAGGACCTAAAATGTCATCTCTATACTGTCTAACCTCCAACTTCTGGGTCTCAGCCTCTCTGCGAGCTAGAGTTTAAAGACTCTTAACTGCACATGAGCTGATGCTATGCTGGGAGCAGTTACCATGGCAACAAATGACTGTGTAGATGCACTGTTGAAGTTGAAAGCTGTCAGAAACTGATAGATGAAATGAAACAGAGGAGGGAAAGTTTTGATGTTGGTTTTTAGGATTGAGTGCCATGTGAAAGCTTTAAAGCCATGTGAGTCATTGACTGTATTCATTCTGAAAATGATTCAGTCACAACTGAAAAGAGACACCTTCATGTGTTAAGTATGTGTAGAACGATATTATCACTGCCAACAATATTTTATCTCGCTATTGTTGATATTTGAAACTGTTTTTATAATTGACAAGCTGATTTATGAGCTTCCTTTGCCCGCCTCTTTTGGTCATCAACAACAATGAATTATTCCAGAGACTTAAATCAATCTCTCTGCCATATATGGTTGTTGTTTCCGTGTACTGCCAGGGAAAAGAGGCAACTGTTGATGGGAATAAATAGTAACTGAAAAAAGACTGCTGTATAAATATTTAAACAAGCAAAAGAGCAGATGGGTTTTTAGAATTAATTACCCTGCTCAGTGTAAATATGAACATTACGGCGACTTACAATGAGTAGAGGCACCATGCTGGAGTTTATGCAGTATTAATGATCAGCAGCAAAAGGCTCCTCACCTCTTAAAGTGGATGTTCACTGAGCCACTGTTGCCTCTGTTGGGTTCATTGTTGCTATCAGGCAGAATGGTGTTTAAGTGACAGCATTCTTAAAGGACTCTAGAAATAAGTAAATGCAAAGCAAGAGCCCTTTAGCCTTTATTGTACAGAAATGTGCATATACACTGATCAGGCATAACATTATGACCATCTGCACAATCTAATGCAATCCAATACAATAGCTCTGCCAGACATTCTACATTTGCAAAGTTATAATTTTTTAGTTTTTAAGTTAAAACTGTCAGAAATGTGATAATTCTACTGATCTCCTTATTTACATCAACGAGGAGTCCAAAACACTAGAGACCATAAGCATAACATACTCCAGTATGGCTCCGCCGCTCACAGTGACTTTAGTAATGCACATGTTGTAGTATTATCACTATCATTTCTCACAGTTTGTGTTATATATTGTGTTGGCCCCTCTTTTGCTGCCAAAACAGTCTTGACCCATCTGGGCAGGAACACCACTAAGTCAGCATGGGCCCCAGACTGGTCTGACTGGTCTCTAAAGCTGCTTTGACACATGCATTAGACTTCAGACTTTCTTCGGACTTTACTTGGGTGAGCTTCATGTTGTGAAAGCAAACATGCAAGTTAACCTGCACGGACATTACCCGGACTTTATCCTGCCAGCCCCCTAGTAGTAGGTCCGCACAATATCCATTACTTTCTGCTAACAATCCCACAATGCACTGCTCTTTGTTTTAGAAATATATAAATTACTGTTGCATGTCTTCCACAGTTGTTAGTGATGACACAATATGAAGATGATTAGAGAGTGTCTGAAATCTCAATTGTGTGAACGTGTGAATTGGGAGAGATTTTGGACAGTCTATGAAAACAACAGTTTCAAAAATAAAAGATCTCTCAGCCTTGTAGTCTTTGTGTGACTTTGTGTGAGTCCAAAACTTACTCTGATAAAAACATTCTCTGTTTATTTTTGAATTTGGAAGCCCTCTTAAATTGTTTTTAATATATATAACTGGTGTGGTGGAGCAAGATTAAATGTTGTTTAACACTAGACATTGGGAAGAGCTGTTATTTGTAGGGACAATGAAGGAAAATCATTTCTGGAAATAATGGATTGATGATTGCAAGAAGAAATAAAGCAGAGATGATTACATGGCAAGCACACATGGACCATTCATGTGACAATGGCACAAAGAAAACAATATTTCCCAGTGTGTATGCCTCTATGGGAAAGCACAAAATACACTCACACCTTCTACACTTACAGGCCAACACATACACACAAACTACTTCGAGCAGTTATAAAAATGCACTCCACTCCACACTCGCTCACACATATGTACACATACACATACACGCACTCACAGCTACCTACCTCATGGCCTCATAGCTCAGCTGGCATCACTCATGCTCCCTGAGCTGTTATAAAACAAAGGTCTTCATCCCTCTATCTCCAAACATTACTCACTGCTCTCACAGAGAGGAAGCTGTGGTACATGCAGTGGGCTGCTCTATTCAGTATTTCTGACAATAGCAAGGACATGTGGGCCATTTTTGTTTCCCGAATAATATGTAACCTTAACAGGATAAAATCACCTGCTGAGCACACATGTATACTAGTTAGACAGTAGTTTGAACCACATTGAAAGCCGATATTGTTTCTTATATAATTTTTGTATTACATAGGTTTACATAATGTTCTATCTATTACCTCAGGTACGTTGGGGTGGCTTCTAAAGACATCACAGCTATGATTTACAGTTAACCATTCAGTCAGAAATGAATACTTAAATTACCATTAAATGTAATTTGAATTTTAAAGTTAAATGATAACAATATTGTAAATTTGCACGCCCACCATAATTCCGACTTTAAAATGAATTAGATATTCTTAAGTTACAAACTTAATATTCACAGAGAATTTGAATGGGTGCCAGCTTCTTCCACAAGTCATTAGTTAAGACCAGAGAAGCTCCATTAATTTGTGAATCATAAGCAGACTAAATGAAATGTGTGAAAGAGAAATGGCCATTCTATAATGAAGTTATGTGGAGATAGTCACAACCTTGTTTTCTTTTTTTCCTTTTACATTTTTGTCCCATGTTTGTCCTTCCTAGATCCTAGATCAATGAGCTTGTTTTTTTATCTGTGATGAGTGGGAGAGGGCAGCCTTGTCCTTTGTCCCTGCTGCTGAGTTGTTGATTTAAAAAAATATGTCAGGGTACCACTTTATTTTAGAGTAGATTATAGAGTGTGGGGAAATGTCAGTTGCAAAAATGGAAACCTAAAGTAATATGTACCGAAACCTTAAAACTACTTTAACTAATATTTTGTACACTTTCCTTCATTTTATGTGCAAATGAGACCAGACATGTTTCAGCTGTTCTAGTCGACTGCATGTTTCTGGGTTACATACAGGTCTTATGTTATTGTTATGACTTTGTTTTTGCTATGGCGCACAGAGTGGAGCTCTGACATGCAGCTCACATGGGTAATGTACAGCTAGTTTCTGAGTTTTTATGATTTTGCCTTTATACACAACCTTAATTGATTTGCAATAAAACTATCAAGATATGATCAAAGTGTAGACTTTATTTCAAGAGGTTTTGCAAAAACATAACATTTACCATTTAGGAAATACCTACATTTTTGGGGCCTCAATAGTATTTGGGCAAAGTGACGTAATTCTAAATACAACCATCATTTTTTATATTTGGATAAAAAATCCTTTGCAGTCAATATCTGCCTGAGGCCTGAAGCCCATGGACATCACTAGATTCTGAGTTTCCTCTCTGGAGATACCAGTCCTTCATTGCAGCCACCCTAAGTTGCTGCTTGTTTGTGGGTCTTTCTGTCTTCAGTTTCGTCATCAGAAGCTGAAAAGCATCCTAACACCAGTTAGGCTGTTCTATTGGCAGCCATACATGGCTATGTCATGTAGGGGGAGCTAGGGAGAGCAATGAGCTCATGTGGTCAATTAATAGAATGTGTGGAAAATATGAGACCGTGAGTTGAATGAGTGTTGCGGGAACAGATGTCTGTGATTTAAAGTTTAAGTACTGTGGATAAATTTGATCAAAAATACAAGTTTTAGTTTATGTTTTCGTGTATGTTCAGTAACACAGAATACACACCAGAACAGTGAAGTCAGCTAACTATTTCACCCACACAGCCACAACTTTGTAATAATCCTGCATCATCACAGAGAGTCATTTTTTAACTCCAATCACCATCACAAATATTTCCCACAGGTCCCCTCATTAGATATATCTGAATATTCATTTTTAATTAAACTCTGTTTCATTGGGAGGAAGAGTAAAATAAATATCAAATATCCATCCATTTTCTATACTGCTTAGTCCATGTAGGGGTCACGGGTGTGCTGGAGCCTATCCCAGCTGTTATGGGGTGAGAGGCAGGGTACACCCTGGGCCACATATAGACATACAACCATTCACACTCTCACTCACACCTATGGGCAATTTAGAGTCCCCAGTTAACCTGACTACATGTCTTTGGACTGTGGGAGGAAGCCAGAACATGCAAACTCTGCACAGAAAGACCCTGGCCGACCCTGGGAATCGAACCCAGGACCTTGGACCCAGGAAATCAGTGATAAAATATTTTTGTTGGTGAATTCCTTGTCACAGATCTTCTATGCAGAGCTGTCTCAGGCCAGTGTAGAATCTTCAGCATGACAAAACCAAAAGGCCTTCTCCTCAAGGAGGTGTGTCAGGTTTAAAGGAAGGCAAAAGTATAGTGTGAGGTAAATTGTGTTCCTTCTTTTAGAATTACTGACCAAGGCAGAAGATATTACACGTCCTACTTGAATAGAGCTTGTGTTGATGTATATGTGTACAACTTCACATCTTTCCTGAATCTGCCAGATGCTTTTCTCTGTAGAGTTTGCATATTCTCCCCTTGCTTGAATAGTTTTTTCCCCAGGTACTCTGGATTCCACCCACAGTCCAAAGACATGGATTTAGGTTAATTGGTGACTCTAAATTGCCTATAGGTGTGATTGTGCATGTGAATGGTTGCCTGTCTATATATATCAGCATTGTGAGACATTGAGATAGTAGGAAAAGCAGTTGTGAAATTGGATCGATGGATGGATACTCAGCAGATCTGTGCAATTACTCACTGTTTACCCCAGCAATGAATTTAAAACACATTAATTCCACTTTCTCTGTCCGTAGTCCTAAAATTGCCTTTAAAAAGGCACTATTTAGAAATTATTACATCCATGAAGGAATGCATACTTTTTGAATGCTTTGAGTCTTTGTTCCTTACGTATACTCATGTACATAGTTTTATTTTTCAAGTATGACCTGGTTCAACCTCACATAGTGTGAGGCTTTTCAGGATCATGCTGTAGTCAGGTCAGCAGATATTGCCTGAAGAGGGATTTGTAGGCTGGCTAACAACAGAAGGTGCTAGCAGCACTCAATATGTCATTGTCTCTTGTTTGGCTAATTGCAGTATGTTGCTAGTGTCATCCATCTAGCAATCCAGTGCACACAAGCAAACATTCACATGCAGACATCCGGATATACACACGCATCACACTGATTAATCATGATTAAATGCAGAATCAAAATGCATGCTCTCACATGAATTTGAGTGGGCGAAGATTAGCTCGTCATAATTCGCCAGGAATCCTTTACTGTAAAGCCTCTTCAGTGTTCTGTGGTTACTTAAATTGCATTTTCCCCTTTTGTTGTTGTTATGAAACAACTTCTTCTTCTTCTCACTCTTAGTTGGTGGGTCAAACAATGTGACAAAAGGCAATAATATAACAGCCTCCTGTGAGCTGTTCATTATCTATCACAGACTGGCAGCATTTTCCTGTGGCAGGCAGTCGGAAGTTAAATGGAATAATTGTTTTATTTTCCGTTATTACATGTTTGTCTGGCCGTACTGCAGTATACAGTCTGCTTCTGTTGCAGACAGACCTGTCTCTGGGTCACAGGGGAAATTATAACTGTTTATTTATTAGCCTATGTTGTTTTATCACATTAGTCCTTGAATTGGAACATTTATTTTTTTGTAGTGAAGCTGGAAGTTTATCCACACAGGACCCAATTAAATTAAATATCAGGACCATCACTCTTCTCTTCCCTTGCATCTGTGTATTGTACTTCCCCTAGCTCCAGAGCAGTGGGACATCCAGAGAAGAATGGTCTGATTCATCTTTCATAGCCAATTAATTGTAGGTAAAATATATCAGACTGGAGTCTTGTTTGTATGAGGTGGGAAGTGAGACTTGTTTGTCTTCCTATTTGCATTGAGGACACATATAAAATAGGACATTACACAAATTACTGGGGGTTGGGGATAGCGTGGGGTGGCCAAAAAGCAGAATAGGGTAGGCGGTGTGGATTTTGGGGAAAAGACATAAGAAAATTTTAACAAAACAAATTTCAGCATGGACTCTGGGATTAAAAAAATGCTACTGACACATTTATTGCTAATTCCCTTTAATTTTTTTCATTAGTGGCTATTGTGAAAGTTATTATCCCACAAATGCTTTTGATGACTTAATGATTCAGTACAGCTTATAAAATACAATGGGTTCAGAAAATATTCAGACTTTTTTATTTCAATTGTGCTATTTTGCAGCCTGATAATAATTTAAATGCTTTTTAAATTTTTTTCTCATTAATATACACTCAGAATTCTAAGAAATGCCTGTAAAGTAAAACAATTGCAGACTTGAGTCTTTTGGGGTATGACGTGACAAACTTTGCACACCTGGATAGGAGAAAAAACTTTCCCCTAACTTTCTGCCATTATACTTTAATCTACATTAATCCTCTCAAGCTCAGTCAAGGTTGGATGGGGACCATCGGTGGAGCCATTTTCAGGTCTCTCCAGAGACTCTAGGATATTCACAGTGCTGCCCATAAGCCCTGTGTTGTCTTGGCTTTGTGCTTAGGATCGATTGAGGATATCTCTACACTTTGCTCCATTCAGCTTTCCATCAACCCTGACCAGTCTCCCAGTCCGTGCTGCTAAAGGCAAAACCTACAGCATGATGCTGCCACCACCATGCTTAACTGATGGTATTGAGCAGGTGATGAGCTGGGCCTGGTTTCCTCCAGACATGACATTTAGAATTGAAGCCAAACACCTCAATCCTGGTTTCATCAGACCAGAGAATCTTGTTTTCACAGTCTGAGAGTCCTTCAAGTCGGCTTTCATGTGTTTTGCACCGAGGAGCCGCTTCCTTCAAGCCACTCTGCCACAAAGCCTAGATCAGTAGAGGGCTGCAGTGATGGTTGTCTTTCTGGAACTTTGTCTCCACACAGGACCTACAGAGCTCAGTCAGAGCGACCCTTGGGCCTTCCCCATATCTGTGCTTTGCAATAATGTTGATCAAGGTAATGGGATGATCTACATTTCAAGTGCTGTTGCAAATGTTTTTTCATTTTTAAAAAATGCAGGCATTTCTAAAATTAAGTTTTTCACTTTCACTAGATTAATAAGAATACAAATGAATTTGAACGATTGTAGTATCAGACTGACTCGTAACTACATTGAAAAAGTCAATGGGGTCTTTATACTTTATACTAAATACTTTCTGACCCACTGTATATGAATTATACAAATTATACAGTATTACTGTTACCACAAATGCATTATTAATATTTATAATGCTGTGGATGGTCTTTTACAAAAACATGTAAAGCTTTGGTGCAATATTCAATAGTCAATACAGTTTTACTACTTATACATACCTGAAAATAAATGGAAATGCGTCATAATTTTTAGTTGTTGCAAATACAAGGCAGATGATGTTTATAGCCTTAACAATCAAAACTTTATATGCCATGAATATTAAAGGGATATTAGCTTTGTGGTGGGAGGCCAGACTTTATTCTACATGGCTTTTACTTACCAAGGGCATTCAGACTTAACACCCACACACATATCAGTCTACTACAGTGGAAAAGAAGGAGCCACTCTGTTGCATACTGCAATGCCGAGAGACATTGAGAGAGAGAGAGCGGAAGAAAGAGGTGTGTGTATCTGTGATCAAGCTGTCTTTATTTAGTTGATACCCCTTCCATTTTTCGATATCCAGGATTTTATGCACATTGTGTGTGCCAGTACACTGGCCTCCATATCCCCCTTTACCTCAGTGATTTCCAGAGATGTACATTTTCTCCCTGTTAGTCGCCAAGTGTGTCTTTAGGTTGCCATAGCAACAGGGTGAGTCATTCTGCTGCAGTCGGTTTAGTCACACCCTCACTGACTGTATGTTTCCCACTCTTCCCTTTTTTCCATCTTTACGTCCTCAACCTTGTTGCCCTCCACATATACACAAAGACACTTTCATCAGAGCAGGAAAGCAAAAGACCTGTCTGTCAGCTATGCCCAGTTATTCTAAAAAACACTATAAAGAGCGAGTAAAGCAACTTAAAGAAACAGTGTGCATGTGATGCGTGTGAAAGATTGAGCAGGCTGGTAATAAGGTCGAGCGGAATGTCGCTGCTCTCGCTTTGATTACTTATTTATGGATCAAGCTAATCAGTAAACCCACAGCTGAGACGCACACTGTGAAGGAGGCGGGTGGTGTGAGAAGAGATGAGGGGGAGTTGAAAGAGGAAGAGGGTACCTAACACTCATTTTCTTCCAAGAACACGTGTTAGTCCTGATTACAATAGCAATTTACAGAAAGCTGATTTTTTTGTTGTTTTTTCTTTTTATATTTTGGAAAGTCGTTTCCTGTTTTACTATAATAGGAAGGAGGAAGTTTACAGCTGCCTCTCACAATATTAGCAGTCCGCCCCTGCTTTAGGAATGAATCATCAAACACCTCATTGTCACTTGATTGTCACCCAGCTCAGACAAAGACATGAATTATTGGAAAAGTGAAAATGAGCTTTTATATTTGGAGTGAAGATGCTCTCTAGTTGCCAGGAATAGGTCATTTTGTTTTAATGACAACTTGTCTACTTACCGTTAGTTAGGTAAAAAAGTGATGACTTGTAATAGGAAGAATAGGAATAGGAAGAAGAAATAAGACAAATAGTCTAGGACAAAAGCAATGCCAAGTGATAACAAATACTGTGTGTAACTATAGACTGAAGCAGAGAAAAAGTCCAGTTTAGAAAAAGTGTGATGACATCTCTACTGACAGAATAAGAAGTTTTCTCTTTACAACGGTGGACCACCAAGACCAAAAGAGAAAAACAACAAAAAACCACAACAAATGAAGAAATTGTTTCAAACACCAGGAGCTAGTAGCAGCGGTGCTGTTGAGCTAGGTGTTTTCAATACATTTTTCCTAAGGAAACAATGGTGAAATATGGATTATGACATCTATTATATTTTTTACTGAGCCATAACTTATGCTGATTTTATGCTTTACAAAATGTTAGCTTGTTACCAGCAGGCACACAGATTAAGACATTAAGACACTAAGCATCATATTGCACAATTACAGATAATGGTTGGAGCTGCACAGCAGTAATTTTATTATCTTAAAAACTGGAGCATGGCATTGTGGGATTGTTAATAGAAAGAAGAGTACATGCCTTGTGCGTTTAGTGTTGCATTGTGGGATACTTTCAGTGCTCTACTGTATATAGACTATGAGAACATCCAGACACCTCTACAAAATACCAAACACCCTATATAGTGCACAATATAGTGAGTAGGGAGTGATTTCAGACACAGCCATTAATAAAGGTCACTGATGTTAACATGTAACATGTAAATACAGCCTGAAAGTTTTCAAGAATTCCTTGTGAGAAAAATGTCTGTATATTTATTGATTCTTTAAGAGTCATTAAAAAAGGGCCCATCTTGTGTCTTTCACTTTTTTAATAGAGGGGGAGGTTACAGTGTCATATGCAAAATTGTCACCAAAGAATATTTACAGTAAAGACAGGATTGTAGCCCGATCCCATTAACTATCCCATTAAATAATCAATTTGTGCAAGTCTTGACTCAGTTTGGTAACACTGAATTATTGCTATTGCCAGAGATCTTTCAGTGATTTACATTATAAACATTACATCTAGTTTCTGCATCTGCGTCCATGACAGCAGGTCACACACACACACACACCTGGGAACAGACAGGAGGATGAAGCCTGTGCACACAACATCTATAACAGTATACTTCCATAAAAATCCTCCTAACATGGTTGTGCAGAGCTGTGGTCATGTTTAATTCAGCTTTAGAACATAACCATTATGACACAATCAGCAAGCAACATTTTATTTGGAATTAATTTGTTCTCACTCTCTCTTTCACTGTTTGGCTCACTCGACCGTTGCTCTCTTATTGAACCGGGGAGGAGGGTTCAATGGTGCGTTTATTGACAGAAACGGACAAATCATTCTCGTGACTGGTTACTGCTTAGTATTCAAGTAAAGAGGAGAGTGGTGGATAAAATGAATGGCCCTTATGTAAAACTTGGATCCCTTCATCTTACTTACTCATTCAAAATCATTTCTGAACATAACATCACTGGTGGCTCTGTACCTCTCCAAGAGCAGTTGAATAGAACGGCCCATTGTTCTTTTGTTTTGTATAATTTTTCATACTATTGCTCATAATGGCAGTAATCTCTCAGTGATTTACATTCAAAAACGACATACAACCAGTTTCAGGTCTGTGGGTTATACGCACACCTGCACAGAGCAAAGCAGACAGGAGGATAAAACCTGTGCATCACCTGCATTCACGTCAAATTATTTCTGCAGGTTTGTGCAAAAGCTTTAGAACGTAACTGCAGAGAAACAATCAGAAAACATTTTATTTCTGATTAATTCCTTTGCTCTCGCTAAGGTTGCTCTGCCTCTTCATTCTAGCTCACTCAACCTCTGCTCTGTAATGGAGCCAGGAAAGAGGCTTCAATGATGTGTGACAGCAATGGATAAATAATCAAGCCATTCAAACGTACCGGATGTTTTGGAATTATAACACTAGTTCCTAGAGCTTTACCTGAGCAAGTGTTGTATTGATTACTTATTATTTTGATGAGGAGGCTAATTTAGGTCATAACACATGTCATGTGTCTACGGTAGTGGTGACATCAGTCTTGATGTATTGGATTCAATGAGTCACCCTTGGCTTAATTTATCACAGTGCTGACCCACGTCACCTCCCAGGTTGTTGTTGAAGAGATTGGAGAGATCAGAATGGCCACTAGGGTTGACTAAGAGTAGACCAGGTGCTCAGGTGTCTGTTAGTGAGAGGTGATCAAGAGGGAGATAGAAGATGTCTCTCTCTGCTGTCAGTGAAAGGTCTAGATAAACCTGTAAGTGTATTAACCACACACATGACAGGATGTCATAAGCTGTCTGTAAAATGCATTCAGATGAAATTCTTGAGCATCCTCAGCCTGGGCGCGATCTTTCCCCAAGTGTTGATATACAGTACCACATGGCTACAGTTAGTGGGTTGAACAGGCTGGTTGATAAATAAATAAGTCTCGTGTGTGGCATATTGTCTGCAAATGTGTGGGTGTGCTCTTGTCCTTCAACCCAACATGAAGCGCAGCCAGTGTAACCAAAAGCTTTGGTGTGTATGTTATAAAGAAACTAAGCAGTAAAGTGTTCTCCTCCATTCCCAGAGAAGTGGGAGGAGGGTGGGGGCGCACACACAATGAAGAGTTGGATGACGCAGCTCAGAAAGGAAGGGGAGGGAGAGAGGGAGGGATGGATGGAGCAGAATCCTGAACAAGGACACGAGGAAGAGAAGGAGGAGGATGAGGAGGAGGTGGAGAGAGGGTGCGTAGGCAGACTGCGTGGGAAGGAGATGCTACATAATCAGATTTCTAGGGTTTTCTCCTGCTCTTTTTCTCCTACTTCTTTTAGTGATACCGGCCAGTTCATCTCAGTCAGCCATATGTGTCTTGCTCTTCTCATATTCTTGTTACGAAAAGCATATTCTATCTCCCAATGACTTTTTTCTCTCTTTCCCTCTTTTTCTCAGTAACTTGTTTTGCAAAACAAACTAAGGTGCATTAATAGACACTTGCTGCCCTAAATATTTTGGTAAAAGAATGAAAAATGATGTAATGAAAATCTGCACTGATGTTACTGACATTTTCTTTATGAAATGTATCTGCTTTTTGGTTGTGTTTTACACATCACAAGTAGACAAATACCTAAAATTACATTACATTATGTCTATTGTTTTCTTGCTTAGTTCACACAATAATAATAACACTGTAGTAGTAAAGCCCTTTTTAGCTTTATGGTTGTCTAGCACACAGCTAAGGTCTGCTCAGAGAACAATATTTCACACTTATCAGCTTTTGGCAACACATTTATTGAGCCGCATAATAAGTGAGAAGCAGAATAGCCATCAAATCGTGAGCGAAGAGGAATCCAATGAGTCATCAGCATCTCTCGCACATTCGAATGGTGCCTAAAGCTGCTCTGTTTAAAGACAATCTGGTAAGAGAGAGAGGCGAGGAAGGAGGGGAATGCGTGGGTGGAGGGGGAACAGAGGAACAGGTGGTGGTGGTGATGAAGGAGCGGAGGGGGGAAAGGATGGGGTTTTCCTCTCAGAAACATCCTTGAATACTGAGCATCTGCCTGACAGTCGCCTTTCGTTAGTGGGAGAACGGGGGAGGTTTAAGTGGAGGAGAGGTGGGTGGTGGTTGCTGAGGCAAATATGTGTTCATTCATGTGTGTAAGGTAGACCTTAATGTGCAGTGTGTGGGAGGATGTGTAAAGCAAGGGCACGAAACAGGGAACACCATTGCTACCACTGTTTGTGGTTATAGACAGTATGAGTAACTGTTGTGAGCCTGGAGGAGTAACTGCACCCAACTGAAACAAATGATGCTTTTCTGTGACTTGTCTGTGCAGGACTTTTTGTCTACAACTCTTTTTTTCAAGTCACAATGTGATGTGGAGCTCATTAATATAACAAATTAACAAAAATGGATTTTTTGAAGTAAGCT
>OMLM01000451.1:160358-174012 GCA_900302695.1 Helostoma temminkii
TACTTATTTAAATGTAAAGTTCCAAAATCTGTGATCACTTTATGTGTGAACAGCTCTGATAAATATCAAAACAAGTACCTAGCAGCATAAAACAGCATTATAATATAGCTGCATTTCAGTGCTGCCTATTTTCTAAGTGTTGGCTCTCCAGTTTAACGTGCAGACCAGTGGGATAGATTATAAGATGTGAAGAGGAGGGCAAACATTTGAGATTTTTCCTTTGTAGATCACAGGCTGGCTTTTCTCTCCAGTTAATTTGGAGGTTGCTCCTGCTGAGGATGTAAAACAGAGAATTTGAGAGCAATTTGAGATGTTTTTCTTTTCCAACTCAATTATGACTAGTATTTGCATTCTTTCCTAACAGAACAGAATTTGCTGTGGTTTTGTTTGAATGGCGGTAGCATATTGTTTAAATTGCACAGAAGAAGCCAAATAAGTGAAAAAATAAAGTAGACTTAACTACAAACAAGGTCTTTGTTCGGTCTGGTTTTAAAACCTGGCAGGAAGTGAAGTCCTCAGCCCCTGTGGGAGGCATGTACTGCACTGTCAACGTTTGGAGGAAGAGGAGGGAAAAACATGAATATCAGATGCAGACAAATAAAGCCTGTTCTGTAGGCCTCATGCATGAGAAAGCACGCCTTTCTTATTAATTCAATAAACACCAAATGACTGTAAGGAGAAGCCGTCATGTCTAGCTGTAATGTAAATGTCCACACTATAGTTGTAAACCTGTTCACTGTTTATTCTTCCAGTAAGAACAGATGTCACGTCAGTGAGGCCTAAATAGTGATATATTATAGAGTCATAGATTATTGTCATATCGGTGACTGGTTAAGAGTCATCATTGCCACAGGTGGTTGGCTGGTCTGTCTGTAGGTGCAGGACCTGTCCTCTTCAAACCTGCCACCACTGTTTCATTGTCAAGCAACATATGAAAAAGTTTTAACAACTCATGAAGCCAAAATATCCATAAACAAAAGTTATTCTGGGGTTAGACATGATTAAAAACAAGGACATCTTGCTAAATACCTAGCTAGCAACAGATATGTTGCTAGAAAACAGCAACAAGATTCCAGTAAATGAAACTGACAGAGCAGTTCAAGTCATCAGAAATTATCATTTTCTATTAAAATATTTTATCCATCAATATGAAAAATGTTGCAATTGCTGTCATTGGACGAAATGTTGACAGTGGTGGGACAGATTGATCACTTGCTACACTCAGCAACTGTGTAACTGACCTCTTCCATCCTCAGTTGCACATATTTAGAAGATCAAGATTAACAGCTTTGGAAGATTTATTTAATGTTTTATCTCATGGTGTCAGTGATACAAAAACCTTTATTATCCAGTAATGTATGGTCACATGACTGGCAGCTTTCTACTTGTCTAATAGCACCTGGTTTCACAGTGGATCAACAGGTACAGAAACCATACCTGTGCTCAGCTTCACTTATTCTTACTGGAAAGCAGGTACAGGAAAAACAGCAGTAGACATGAAAAAAAGTCTAAACACGCTGCAGACACAGAAGAAAATCAACTGATAAACTAAAAATATTATTATTTTCGCTCATCCAGGTGAAGTAATCTGGAAGTTGAACCATGGCATGCCGTGGCTCAACTTCCAAATAAAACCATTATTTTTGATATGTTCGCTCTGTTCATGGATTATTTTTCATTTAGTTTTTGTTCTTCAATAATAAACAGCTTTGCAATGCTAACAGGTATAAAGAGAGACAGAATGCACCTCTAGGGATCAACTGCGTCCATAATCGCATATATCTGGTAATAAGTGTTTCACTATGGATAGCTTTAAAGCATACTTTCCTTTGTTTCTACATGGGTCTGTATAACAGGCTGAGAGGCATTTAAACAAAAGCAAGACAAAACAAACAGAAAGGAAAGTGTATATCAGCAGGTGTAAGGTTGATGTGGAGGAGTGGAGCCCCTGCTACACTGGGCTGTGGTCTGGAGAAGCATGTGTGGCCGTCACCGTTGTATAATCAGTGGCTGTGTCCTTGGTCCGACGAAGACCCATGTACAGCCTCTCATCCAGGTTAGTAGTCAGTTTGTCAGTGAGCTCTGCTGTAATGGTCTGCGGGCCGTAGCCTGAGGAATCGGACAGCTGAGAAGGGGAGCGTTCGTCTGGGGGTTCAGGAGGAAGTCCAGACTGTTTGTTGTTCTCCTGAGTGTCAGGGAGCTCCACCAGCCCTACATCTTTCTCTGAGACAGAGGGATGAAGAATTGGTAGAGAAGAGGATGTGCAGTTCTTAGTGTCTGTGATGTCCTGCTCCTTGTCCCTATCCTCGGTAGTTGTAGCTTCTACCTTTGGAGTGTCCGGGGTGCTGCTGGTCCCATCGCTCGTCTCTTCATCAGGAGCACTGACAATTCGGGGCAGTGTGCTATGATAGCTAGTGTCCAGTGGGTAGTTTACACTGTCACCCCTCCGTAGAGGGGTGCGCTGTCTCTCAAAGGAGGACTGGAAGTGTCTAACACCCGGGTCACTCCACTGCTTGTGGCGTTGCCACTGCTTGCGGAGTTGAATTCGGGACCTATGCTTTCTTAGCGGCGACTCCTGCTGGTCAAACTGAGGGTCATGGCGGAGAAACTCGTGGAAGAGCGCATCTGTCTTCTCATCTATGCTATAGTCCCGTCGGTGCAGGGTTGGTGGCTGAGGTGGAAGCTGTGTAGCCTCTCGAGGTGTCAGCATCTGACCATATGGGAGCCAGCTCAGTGACCCAGCACCACTTTGTATGGAAACTCCTCCACTGGCACCCAACAGCAACTCATCTTCTGGCTCCTCCTCGAAGAGATGAGTCTCGAAGCTCTCACCGATAGTGCCAGTTCGCCCTGCACTTGTAAAGTGGTGCCTTTTCTCATGGGCTGTTCGTTCCTTAGGGCTGCCACTGATGCTGCTGCTTCCAAACAGTCGCAGGTCTTCTAAGCCTCGAGATGGAGCCTCTATCGATGCATAACCACTGTCCATCTGTAGCAACTTACGAGTCCCCGTTTCTCCATCGCTGCCCCCTCGCTCTGATTCTGTGCTTTCCTGTTTCCTCTTTCTTCCCTCCTTCACCCCTAACCTCTCATCCATCATCAAAAAATCCTTATCATTCTCTCCACCCTCTGCTTCATCTCCTAAATCCTGGGATGGGTAGCTGGGGAGCCCTCCTCTTTCCATCTCTGTGCGTCCTCCCAGCGAACACACGCTGTCAGCATCACTGCAAACAGAGTTCCTGTCATTGTTGCTGCTCTGATCAGAGGTGGCATACTGTTCCAGTGTTGCGCGAAGGGTCCAGATGTCTCTGTAAAGTGACTGGGGGTCCTGGGTATCTAGGGTATCCAAAGGGTCAGCATCTTCCCTTCTTGCCAGGGACATTGCTTCATTTTGTGGATCAGGGGATAGGCCAATTACCCCTGGTCCTGTATGGCTGCAGCTGGGCTCCACCATCACCTCTACCTCTACCCTGCAGTGTGCACACAGGGTTGGAGACATTAGATAAAATAGACAAAATGGGGAGAAGGAAGGGAGAAATACAAAGACGTGCAGACCATGTGTCAGCGTCAGTGCACTTCCCTTAATACCACATTATACATTCTGAAACATGGCTGTGTTCACACTGCACAGAATGATTTTCATGACTGACAATGGCTGCTTTTGCATGTCCTGAATAATGAAGCTGTGTGCTCAGAAAATGACCTGCTTTAACCAGGGATAGCACATTTCATACGTGCCTACTACGGGGAACATTACTTGAGAGACAACTGCAATAAACTGAACAAGTGCCAGGATCATCGACTTAGCTTAAGGCAGCTCCCGGAAATTGCTTTCATTTTCGAAAACAAACATCTGCAAACAGCAACAGGAAACACTGATTTTGTATAATGTAATATCCAGGGCAATAAATACTTATATGAGGAGATACTTAAGGAGATTTGTTATTTTTGTTGCATAACTAAACATTCAGCAAAATCTACTATAACTGCAAACATAAATAAAAAAAAATCATTGTGAGCCTTGCAGTTATCCAGACATCATGACATTATCAGGCTAGTGATGGAATGGTTTCCTGTGCTAGATATAAACACACGTCCCAGTTCTCCAATCCACTCTCCAAACCATTAGAACTCTGGGAAATCCCTACATCTGACTTTTGATGATGAAACTGGTTTTGAAAGACCTCTTGTTTACAGGCATCGCATTTAATACACATCTGACTGTGGTTAGATAGTACTGTACTTGCATGTTGCAGTTTAATCTAATTAAACATCCAACTAAACAACTGATCAAAAAGACAGGAAGAAAAGGTTTCAATAAAAGTTCAGTTTACTTGACAGTCACATTTGTCACTTGGTTATCCTGTGTCCCTGCTCATTTGGCACGATTTACTAGTTAAAAGCACACTTTTGTTAAGGAAAGTGGTGGAGAGCTGAAACTTAATTGTAAATTATGATAGCTTTTAGCTACTCTAAAGAAATGAGTGCAAGGCAGCGAAGCAGTGGACAAGATGAATGGCAAGGGAATTAAAGATACCTGCCGAGGGAGGGGGGTGGTGTGGAAGGAGGTGGGCGGAGGCGTGTAGCAGGCTGGCTGGTACAGTATGTGATGTCCTGGGTACGGGCGATGTACTGAATGAGGTCTATGTGGTGCGCGTCATTATCATCCTGGTCCATGCTCTCGCTGGCTGCTCGCTGGCGCTGGAACTGCCTCCTCTTTGGAGAGCCTGGATTACACCAAATATGAGGAAAGCGCACTGACTGTTATATAAGTTGCGTGACAGCAGGCAGGAGTGAAATGACACTTGATGCACAAGAAAGCTTTCATCAACTGTTGATGCTTCTGAAGGGATTTTGTGATCTCTGTTTTGTTGCTTTGTACAATAGAAAAAGTGAGCATGGGGAAGAGCAAGTGTGTGTGTGTGTTTGTGAGGGGGATCGGCAGGGAGGATTCACTCAGGGGCTCAGATTGACTTGGAATGACCAAACCTTGCGTCACTGAGCCATCTGTCTTGGATGTGTGTACGCCTGAGTGTATATCCAACTTAGCAGCAAAAAGGCATCTCACAGTTGGTTTGTGAAGCCCCCTGCTTAACCACTGTCTGTTATCACAAGAGAATACTGCCAGAAATACTAAAAAGAAAAATAAATATTAAAAAATACATCTAAAATCTAAAGAAACTGCCAACAGTATAAACCACAACAAATAAACTTCTTCCCTGCACTGACAAATATGTATATTTGTATGTACATTAATATAACAGAAATACTCTCTACACCATCAAGGACCCATTACCTCTAGTGTCCAGACTTGAGGCTCTCTGGCTGCTGTCCAGCTTCCATTTCTTGATCTTAAAGTAGGGACTGGCCCCCTCCAGACTAGCATGGCGCCGCAGTTTAGTGAAGAACTGCAGCACAGGTCCCTGGCTTCCTGCACTGCTGCCAGCAGGAGGGGTGCCACTTCTTACCATGGCTGCTTCTCCAACACTGACACTGCTGTCTCTGTCTCGTAGCCCCACTCCCATCAACTCGATCTGAGCAAAAAGAAAGAAACGTGGTCAGAAAGAAAACCTGCCAAGACTAGTGGTCTCTGTATAATAATCTCTGACAGCAATGTTCCAAAGAAGCTTCCTTATTTTCCAATTCAACTACAACGATTGTCTGTCCTGCCTCAGGCTTTGTGACCCTCTCATGTCTGTATGGATGATTCAGTGCTCGACTGACTGGTTGGTGTAAAGACTGAGTGAAGAAAATGTGTCAATCTATAAATAATTGAAGGGAAATGTCATCAAGTTGACGTACACTTCTACACACAATTCTACAGTACTGAAGGCATTGAAATAATGACAGAACAAATATGGAATTATATAGTCAATAAAAACATGTTAAATAACCCATAACATCTGTTATGTTTTATTATGTTTGAGCTTGTCTAACGTAGCTAACTTTAGCTTGGGCAGACTGATCTCTCATCTTATTCATGAGGTGGTCACCTGGAATGGTTTTAAATTCACTGACTGCCTTGTCAAGAGTTAAATTGTGAAATCTCTTGCCTTCTTAATGTGGCTTTAGACCATCCGTTTTCTTGTGCAGAGCAAGTGTGGGTACAGAGTCAATAGCCCTGTTAGTGCAACTACAACTGTTGTACAAATTATGGCAACAAGCACTGAGTTATGTAAGGAAGACAGTTCATCATCATCACTGAAAGGAAGGTCACTCAACCCAAAAACTCAAGAGAATTGAACTGAAGAGTCCAAACTGGAGATTTTTGGCTCTAACAGGCATCTCTGTTGGACACAGAGAGGGTGAAGGGATAATTCCCGAATGTGTGGTTCCCACTATGAAGCGTGGATGTGGAGGTGTGATGGTGTGTGGGTACTTTGATGGTGACACTTGGCGACACAGTCAAAATTGGGGGCACAGCAGTTTGCAGCCACATGACATCCCATCTGGTTTGCACTTAGTGGGACCGTAATTTGTTTTCCAAAGGCACAACAACCCCAATTATTATATAAAAGAGGTTATATAAGAGATATTTGTCCAAAAAGGAAAGTATGGAGTGCTAAATCAAATAAATCATCCAGCTGAGATGATTGGAAAACCATTCCAGGTGACTACCTCATGAAGCTGACTCAGAATGACAAGAGTTTGCAAAGTTTGATGTGAAATACTTTATATGTGGCAACATACGGAGCTGGCAGGTGACTCTTTAGTGTTGAGAGGGATAATGTTCTCCGTGAAGCTTGTGTCCACCACAGAGTTGAGAGCATCTCCAGGAAGGGCACCGCTGGGACTGATACTCATGTTGCTTAATGCAGTTTGCGGTAGGGGGCAGAGCATCGGCTGAAGAGAAGAAAATTCCACATTATGATTTTATATTCGTGAATTATTACAGATTAAATGTATTATTATTGTTGTTGTTGTTATGTTGTGATGTTACAACAAGCTCAAAAGTAATGATGTATCAGGGCTAATGGCCAGTGCTGTCACCTGGAAGATGGAAAGTGCTGACTTAGCAACAGGGCGCGTTGTCATTGTGATGGTGTTCTCAGCTGAGTCGCACTCATGGATGGTGACTATCTTTAGGGCAGGAGGAGGGATGTGGAGGTGTGTGAGGCGAGCGTTCTTCAGATGGTGGAAGTCGCCCTCAGTCAGAGTGTACCTGCAATGGGCAACACAGAGTTAATTTAAAAATCACAAAAGCAAGATGACACAAGTTGCAAAGGAAAATAGCACACACTCTTGGTAAATAAACCATGACACTTGTCCTTGCAAAAGAGACAAACAGTCGAGGAGAAAATTTTGACTTCAAACCCGTCACAGCTACTGTGGAATTTGCATATTAGGCTGAGGGCTTTTAAAGAAAAGTAGGGCACTGAAATAATAAGTGCTCATTGCGACTAAAGCATACACAATGCATTGTGAATTCATTCTTAATCCTAAAATAACATCGAAGTGACATGGTCAAATATGTACATTCTTTGATCTCAGCCAGCAGTAAAACTGGAGTGTATGGACGGAACACTGAATAAAGCATTTGTAAATGTGGGCTTCTGTGCATGAGTTGGTTTCCTGACCTGCGGCCCTTCTCCTGGGCTTTCTTGCCATGATCGAAGAGTGCGGCCTCATTGAAGGAGACACGACGGCCTGTGGTGCCTGTGGAGAGGAAGCGCTCTGTCTCCTGGTCATGAGAGCTGGCCATTGACAGACAGTCTGACTCATCCACCCTGATGGTGATTTCTACCAAAGATACAAGGAAAAAGACACAGACCTTTAGCGTAAGTAGACAAATGGAAGAAAGAGTAGTGAGTGGTGATGGCAAAGAAAGACAGAACAGCACTCACACACACAATTTTTAGACATGGTAACCATGTCTGTTATGGCTGTGGCTGGAACGATGACAGAGATGGTTTGTTGGTTGGTCTGTCCACCATTTTCATCCAGACTGAAACATCTCAACAATGTGATAAATCACACTGAGATCCTGTTTTTCTCATAATATTTAACTAGCAGACCAGGGTTAGGTTGAAAAAAGCTTGACGTCTACTACAGAGATTGTCATTAATTTCTGTAGAAACGTTCATCATTCCCAGACAGTGAACCCCGCTGACTATGGTAATCCCCTGACTTCAATTCAATTCTGGCAGTGACCTTTGCTGCATATTTTTCATTTCTTGCCATTTTTAAAATGTCAACTCTAATAAAGGCAAAATGCCTGATAAAAAACCTTTAAGTCTGTTCAAAGTCAAATCATGTTTGCTATACTATATATTTACAATGACTGTATAACTGAAGTGAAACATCTGATGTTCAAACAACATTCGCTCGTCCTAAAATGTCAAAACCTGTTCCAGGAATGGCATGGCTACTTAAACTTATTAGGTCAGGATCACAGTATTTTAATGCATTAGATAATACACATTTGTGCTGACATCCCTGCTTCCATCAGTCCCATCACTTCATCTCTCAGCCTGACTGTCTCCATTGCTCCTCCCTCTCTAAGATACTATATTATGTTTATCTATTTCTCCCCTTTCCATCTTTTCTCTTACCAATGGTGGGCTGAGACTCCTCCATGTAGGTGGTGTGGGTTTTCTCAGGGTCATCGCTGGCCCTGGGGCACACAGAAACATTCAGATCAATGATGTGACACGATTATGCCTGAAGTCTGACTGTCCACATACTTATGTGGACAGTCAGACAGTGCTACTATTTAACCTTTCAATTCACTGGAAGTTTGAATACAAATTCATTCAAAGTTCCCTGTGGTGTCTAGATGGCTGCCTGCCTGGCTGTATAATCAATGAGGGAATAGACCATTGCCAGTAACTTGATAACCTCCATGGCCAAGGAAGCTCTTGAACTGATAAAGTGCTTTATTGGATGGGTCTGCTTATCTACACAAAATACTAATAAATTAAGAATAGGTTTATATATATATACTGTATATCACTTATTACTTATCAAAACTTGTGCTTTTTACACAAATATGCACATATTGAAGGGCACTTCACCAGAAATAAATCATGTTACAAAAGTGATTATGAGCGTGATTTAAAGGGGATTGTGACTTCACAAATCAGAGTCATTCAAGAGCTGAGGTGCCTTAAGAGCAAAAGCTGTATGGCTCCTTTAGATTTACACCTTTACTACGTAAAGATGCATGCAGGTTGTTATCCGACTAGCAATTCAGTTCCAGGCCAGATGAGAAAAACATTACATTACATCGTATGTAATGTAGCTGCCACATTTTGTACTGTTTGTGGGTTGTTTAACAATTTATAACCAATGGGAGAAGAAGAAATTTAAGCATATATAATAATTGTATTGTCTCAAAAGCTCAGTTTTGAATGAATTTTCACAGTATTTTAAAGATGGGAGAACTTCACGTGTTGCCTAAAACCGATGTCGGAATTTACCAGTGTAGCTAGTTTTAACAAATCTTTTGTAGTGCTGGAGAAAGAAGCAAAAGAGAAAGAAAAAACATGGGGAAGAATGGGAGCATATAAAGTGAAGTAAAACTGGGGCCTTGTGGTATTCCAAAGCAGGGAGGTTAAACGTGGTCACCAAAAAAAAGTATTTTTTATTTGTCAAGGATGAAGACCACCACTTCAAAGCCATCCTAGACACCCAATACACTACTATGTCTACGTAACAGTCTTTTCAAGGATCTAAGCAATGAAAGACAGACATTAATTAGTCCCTAGTTCCTAAAGTTAGATCAAATCAAATAGTCATTTTCTGTAAACAGTTTTCAGACAATCTGTGACACAACCAGAGGAAATATAATTATTATACTATGTAGAGCAGGCGGGGGCCAATCACATATAATACTTTCAAGACTGTTTGGGGGACAAAATATGATCTCATGTTTATTCTGAATGTTCATATTGCTTGATCTGAACAAAGCATTTGATACTGTTAATCAGAGTATTCTGTTAAAGGTTGCATTGCTTAACATATGGAAAAAATGTATCCTGTTTATATATTTTCATGTAACCCTTCCTGAATTAAAATCTTTAACAATGCTTCTTAAATCACGCAGAATTTACTTTAAGAAGGAGAGAAAAGACACAGAAAGCGATGTTATCGCTCTCCATCTGACTTCTTTGTGCAGAGCTATGATTTTTATGTGTGTGCTTATCAGAGTGTGTGTATGTGGGTGCGGAGTGACTTGAAGGATTTCTTAAGGAGATTAATCACTGCCGATGGCTGCTATGAAATCTCATTACAGTCATCATTTGTACCAGTCTGCCTGAATCTACTTATGCTCTCCCCCGGCAAGCCTCGCCTTTTCACGCCTCAGCCTCTGTGCTCTGTGTTTATCTGCATCTAGCCTCATATATTCAAGTGTATGAGATAATGCTTGTTGCTGTAGAGAGGGACAAAGCATCTCAAGGGTAGCCATGTTTCAGCTGAATGAACATAGATGAATCATAAATAAATGGGTATGGATATTGAATGTGTTTCCACCAAGGTGTTTTCATAACAGCCCCACAGGGGGTTTTGACACTCAAACAGCAGCCATGTTTAATGAGTGAATTCACTGTGGTCTGAACTGCTTTGCCTGTTAACTGGAATCTGAAGATGGCTTACAGTCCAGTGGGTACAGCAAACCAGATGATCCCACGGGAAGTAGTTTGCTTTATTTTGCAAATATGATGAATTAGATCTTTTAAGGAAAAATGAACACTAAATATAAGTGTCTACATACCAGTTCCAAGTAAGTAACCGCTGTCTGTGTGCGTGCACATATGTGTTTTCATACTTCACCTGTCCTTTGTTAAGCAAAACATGTTGAGTTTTTTGTTGACTGTGCAGGGGTATAGTTGATCTGTTGAAGTTGAAGTTTGTAGGACATTTGGAGGATGTAAAGTTTAGTGTTATATAAAAGGATTTTGACAGTTTTACATAACATGCCCAATGCCCAACAGGCAATATAATACAACATATTATAATAATAACCAATACAACAGCATCACCAGTGTAGCCTCAAAATTACAAGAGAGCTGAGAGAACGCCCGGCACAAAATCACACAACTGAACGTCACAGGCTTTATAAGTTATCATTTATTACACTGCTCTTCTTATTAAACGGTGCAGCTGCTGCTTATATTAACTCACTTTTGATTCCTTATTGTATTCTGTTCTAGGTCTGAGCTCATATTACCAAACTCTTCATAAGTTGCTGTGAGGGAGGGTGTCGCATGAAGTGTTTATATGCTAATGGTATTATTTTTATTTGTCTGTCTCACCTGGAACAGCACTGCCCTCGACAGCAACGGCGGCAGACGATGAGGAGGACAGAGACGGAGATCAGTGTGCCTCCTAGAAAGATGGAGAGGATCACCAGGAGAAACACGTAGCCATCTTGCTGCTCCTTTGCCTCAAACGGGATCTCCTGCGGTACAAAGAAGAGGGCAAAGATATATTTTAAAAGATGGGTAGGCAGGCAGATTGAAGCACTGAAACAGACACACATAGATTGACTGATAGACTCAACTCAAACTGGTACTAAGGTGAAGTAAAGAAGATAACAGGAAGAGAGGTAGGTGTCTTTCTGTGTTTAGGATGGATAATACATATGCTTGCTTAAAAGCACAAGAGAGCACAAGTAAAAGCTTCCCACAAGTACATCAAAGCATGGAAACCACTCATGCATGGGTAATGGGGTGCCTTTCTGCACTGATGAAACTAGATGAAAAATACCAAAAACACCCACCTCCACTACATCAATCAATGTTTTCACTTGTTACTTCTATTATTACCCAGTCCTAATATGAAATATGGAGAAGTTCATTTCATTTCAGACCCAGAAGCAAAAAGATTTTAATAATAGATGGTAATAATAAGTAGATCATTCATATAATCATACCAGTGCCAACTGCACAAAAATGCAACATATTATAGAAGGCTGCACTTTTTTCTGGTTCTAAACATGAAATCCCCAACACATCTACAGCTGAACAGATTTACAGCTGCTCTTTCTTCTCAGTAACACCACAAAGCTTGATTTAGTCCCACTGGTTGGTTGGATCTATACATGCAACAGTACAATTAATCAATAAATAACAGGACTACTAACCTGAATTAAATGTACACGGAGCACCAATAAAGACTAGTATGCTGGTTTCTTTACCTTAATCAATAATATTTAGTTGGTTTTGTAAAGTTTAGAGAAGCATTGACCAGACATCTTGAAATCCCTCCCTCCTGAATGAAATGTAAAAATTCACAACTTAAAACATAAACACAGCATTTACAATGTATTATGGTGGATGTCAATATCATACTGTAAGAAATATTATTCATTAATGTAGTTTGGGTCCTTAATACAAGGCAATACAAGGCAGATGGCTGCCCACCCTTTTTCTGTTAACGGGAGTTCTTTCTCTCCACTGTTGCCTAGTGCTTGTTCAGGGGGATTTGTTGGGTTTCCTATATAAATATATATATTTTTATTGTGAAATGTTTTAAGCCTTACATAGTAAGTTCTTTGAGATGACTTTTGTTGTGAATTGCTGGTATATAAATAAATTGTACTGAATTTTATTCAATAGGAATGTAGGGATCTAAGTGGGTTTAGGTAGGAACACAATTTTATTAATTAACTTTATTTATTGTGAATTCAATAAGAGAAAGACAAAAAAATTCACACCAATGATGAGACACTGGAATATGAAACTAAAAACAGTACAAAAGAAAATATAGTATTAAAGTTTTTTCGTTATTGAAAATATGTTTCAAAACATATCTATGACCAAAACTCATTGAACAGCACTTCCAACAATAATCAAAAAGCTTTTTTAACAAGGCTCCCCTTTCTGACCAATCACTGATTTTCATTCACTTGTCCTTAATTACTATGTTTTGGAGAATTTACTGTAATTTCATAATGATGACTACCTGAAGGGCTGGGCAGAGTGTAGCAGAACAGGAAGAAGGAGGGCTGGGCAGAGCAGAGTGCACTGACTTTGAGTGTCATGCTAGCCCCTAGTTTAAGTAGCATATTGCAGCTTTAATTAGAGACCTCCAAAAGATTGTTACACTGCAGGACTGCAAAATATAAAGACATTAATTGTGTTTCACCCCTGCAATCCATAACAGTATAAACAATACAGATGATGGATAGAATCAAGTTTTAAAAACAGGGGAGTACTTTCCAAGTAGATGTTTTTGTTCCTGTGTTGAAACAGTTTAAAATAAACGGTAGCTCGAGTTGGGAGAATAGAGAAGCTTATGTAAAGATAACAGACTTTAAGTATGAGAATGATGATCTGACAGGTGGAGTATTATGCTGAATTCTATGAGGGCGAAAGCACAGCAAGTGTTAATGAGTGCCAGACTCTGATGTCACACTGTAATTTCTCTGCAAGGGGAAATTAAAGCAGAGATTAGATCAGAGATTTAATTATTTCAGGTCCAGGTCAGGATGTTCTCTATTAGCCAGTCAATCGGCCAGAGGAGAATATGAGGGAAAGCATGGTTCTGGTGGCTGCATACAACAGACACACACACACACATGCACACACACACACACAGGAAGTCTGAGAATAAGCCAGTGATGAAAGGCTGACTTACGGTGGAGTTTTCTGGTAGGATGTTCCAAACGGTAGACTCATTGCTCATGGTCCAGGCCAAACAGAGAGTCCCCCTG